>CAXHTJ010001243.1:0-58176 GCA_964019445.1 Populus tremula
CCATTAGATAAATCCTACACAATAATAAGCAAGATGAAATCAAGGAAATAGTTTTAAGATAAGAATGAAAAAAAAATATCCTATCAGGTTATAAAACATTTATTACATTCTTAATATTTTTTTACATTAAAAAAAAATATTAATCAGTTGTAGAGCAGGAGCCAATATACTACTAACTACTAATACAAAAGCTGCTTAAAGATGATGTAGTTACGTTTCTGCAGTAGTTTTTGGAGCCATAAAGCACCCAATTACAATTCTTGACACAGATGATAATTACTCTAGCTTATAACATTTGTACGTGTCAAAAAATTAATTCAATCCAAGAGTTTAAGCTGTCATGCGAGGTTCCAAGATATAGTTTATATTATTCTTTAAAACACACCCCCTCAAGAGAAAGTTTTTGGGCATCAGCTCATATTACATCATCTTTAATTTTTATCAAATAATAAGGGTGGCGAGATTTGAACTCGTGATTACTTGGTCATCAAGGTTTTGATACCATGTCAAAGAACCAATTCAACCAAAAAATCTAAGCTATTAGATAAAATCTCAAGATATAATTTATATTATTCTCTAATATTATAAAAATAAATTCATTGAACCGTTTGAAATGGGAAGACCACTCGTCTATGATGGGACAATTGGTATCTTTTAAAACTTTAGTAACTCTTAGAAAATTATTAAATACTAACATAAATAGTTCTCATGATTTTACATATTGATAAAGACAGCAGAAGCTCTTACTTATAGCCACCATGATTTTTAGCAGCACTCGAAGGGAACCATTCTTGAAGGGAACTATATATTCCTCCCGTGCCCAAGATAATTAACGAACGTATCAAATACTTCGCATTATTGAACAAGCCAACTTTGAAAAGTAGGAGTGGATTCTATCCACGTATGGTGGAAGTATGAAAGAACTTATTTAGCATGTCAAAGAATTATCTCAATTTAATAGTTTAAATTGAAAAAAAACTTTTATTTCATAATTATTTCAAATAAAATAAATAGCAATTAAAAGAATAAAAACTAAATCTGATATATTAAAAAATTTAATTAAAAAAAGAGTAAGAAAAAAATAACAATAAAAAAATAAGGATCAAAATTGATATAAAAATCAAATTAAATCAAATTTTAAAAAATGAAATTGAACAAAAAAGATTTAAAATAAAATATATAATAAAAATATTGAAAATCAAATTTTATATAATTAATAAATAAATATTATATTTAAATTTTATACCACTTCTGAAAAGCATCCTATTCTATTCAAATTTTTTTAAAATTAAACCAAATCATTTTATTTTTACTCGAAAATATTTTTTAGGAATCACCTTTTGAATTACTAAATAAACATGAAAAAGTTCCGAAGATAGCCTAATTAAAAAACTATTTTACATACAAAGTGGTGGCGAAAGAAAGTCAACAATATCATGCCACCTAATTTGTGATGAAGATTGTCAGAAAAACATGCCACAAAAGTTTAATCCAGAAAAACATGCCACAAAAGTCGATGATAATGGTTACGGATATACATGCAACTGATGCAAGGCCTCCTATTAGCTGTAAAGAAGATCTGTAAAGATTTATTTTGACTAAATTACTTTAGCATTATTGTAGAAAAATGTATACTTTGATTCAATAATAAACCTTTTTAAGCAAAGTGTTCCTTCTCATTTCTTTGCCTTATTCTATAAGCCACCTTTGAAAAGTATGGTTGCAATTCTATTTATCTAAATAATATAAATTATATTCTAAAATTTTATCTAACCGTTTAAACTATTAGTTTGAAATGATTTTTTAATATGATATCAAAGTTTTGATGACAAACGTCACGAGTTCAAATCTTATAATCCTCATTTATTTAATAATAATTAAGCACAATATAACGTAGACTTGTGTTAGTTTGAAGTCCAAAAAAACTTTCATTTAAGGGAGTATATTAAAGAATAATATAAATTATATATAAGACCTCACATAACAAATAAGCTATTGAGTTAAGATGATTTTTTGATATGACACTAGATGAAAATAATAACAAACTCTTGAGGTTTTTAATTAAAAAAATATATTCTATGTGTATAAGGTAAAGATTTTTAATGTCCAGTTATATCTCCCGGATGAATCATAAAAATAGAATGGAAAAAACCTAAAATTATACTTTCCATTCTCAATTAGACATAAGACACAGTGAAAATATTATTTATAAACTTCAACGTTTCGTGAGGACAGCCCTAACACTGCTAATCCAAGAACTGCTGAAAGATGATATAATCACCATTTCGACAGAAGTTTTTGGAGCCATAAAGCACCCAATAGTTGTTCTAGAAACTGGTGAAAATTACTCAAGCTATAACATTATTTTGTATGGAAGCAATTTCATCAGACCGTTGAAAATGGTAAGATATCTCGATCATCAGAATTCTTATATTTACTGATGGAATTTGGAACACAAGATTGCCTTCACAGGCTAGAGTTTCTGAGATGACATATATGTTATGCAAAGTACGCAAACTGAATACAATTTGTATTCATTGTGGTAATGGAGTGCGAAGATATAAATCATTTGTTTTTTTATTATTATTTCCTTTCTCAAATTAAGGATGTTTGGGCCTTTTCTATTAAAGAAAAGTTGCTTGAGGAGGATTGGCAGCCGGATGGTTGCCTTTTGTTTTCATCAATTCAAGACTCAGAAAGGTTAGTTGAGCTTATTTTAGAGTTGAAGCTCACAAATTTTAAAGGATATATTATATAAAAAATTTATTAATCAAATGATTACATATAATTTTATTAATACGAGTTCTATGGATTTATCTTCAAAAAGGTATTTACCTACTATATTATCTTCAAAATCTTGGATTGCATCAATTCATGGAAATTGGAAACAAATAATCATAATTGTAAAAGCATAATCATGGAGGAGGATGACACAAAACCGTACTGAAGTTTCCTGCTTGGATTAACAAGAATGTTCGATATAGGCTATTTTTTGTTTCATTTTCCTATAGTCTTAGAGGAACACCCACAAACAGCTCAGATTTGCGTCGGTGACATATTAGGATGGAAAGCCCATGTTTTTAAAAATTACATTTAAAAACTTTGATTTTTTTATTTAAATTAAAATTTCTTATTATTTTTCAGATTATTTTAATATGATAATATTAAAAATAATTTTTAAAAATATTTTTTAATATATTTTCAAGTAAAAACACTTTAAAAAACAATCATTTTCATATTCTCAAGCACCTACTTAATTACAATCCCATAAAACTAAAACAAAAGAAGAAGATAATAATGGGCATCTATAACACTCATATGAACAACAAAGAAGATAGCTAGCCAGACTATAGTCTAGCTAATTAAACACTTTATTTATTTTGCATCCACTTCATTACGATAATACAATATAAAACCCGACAGAAATTAAAACCTCATGATCATACCAATATATGGTTGTTGACATGTTATGAGAACTTCATATTTTATTTTTCTTACATAAAATATTCTCATATCAGATTACCATGTTAATAAAGATACTACTAGCTGTCGGTCGACACTTTACTGGCTTCTAATCCGTAGTGTTCCATTCTCAAGGGATTTCACAATCCCACTTGTGCGCATTACTGGGACCCGGGAGGTGGCTTCTTTGCAGGTGGTGGCTTGACCGGGCCACGTGGTGGATTCCTCGGGCCACGTGGTGGATACACCGGTGGCGCCGGTGGATACACCGGGCCACGTGGTGGCTTCCTCGGGCCACCTTGTTGCGTGGAAGCGTCAAGTGTCCTGTATGGACCTGCAAGATTTATTCACACGTGTTAACGTGCTATGAAAATTATCACAAATTAACTCAGTAAATATACGGTGCCGTGATGAAAATACTGTTAACAGAGGAGAAAGCAAAATGGAGGACCAGCTCAGAAATCAAAGCAGGCATAGATGCCAGCTTGAACATGAACATACACTCACAGAGGCATGCTTATCTTAAATCATGAGATCAATGAAAACGAAAGCAGATAGAGAAGGTGGGTTCTTCACCTTTATGGGATAATTCTAGGGCAGTGCTCGTGGAAAAGGGAGAGAAGCAACGGTAGCCAAGAGAATGCATATGATAAGAAAGGCCTTCATCTTGGAAATATTACTTTGTGTTTAAAATGGCTATTGCCTCTTCTCTGCACTCTTATTTATAGCCACCACCACCGAAAATATCTAGGTGCTACAATACTTATTCTAGTATAATTTTTTTAAAAATAAATAATTATATGGGAATATGAATTTGATGTGACCTAATTAATTTTGATGAGAGTATCGCACGTGTACAGTGTCGCAGCGATCATTTAATTTCTTGGATTTGGATTGTCAAGAATGATATGGGTGGAAATGACAATGAATTCATGTTATTTATCAGTAAAAGAACAAAATAGGAGTCGTCATCTGTTATTTTGATCACTGAGAACCATAACTGATTTCGGAGTCTGTATAAAGAGACCGATTGCATAAAGAGAAGGTATTAGCATCCCTAGTATGTTTTAAGCTTAGCTTACATTGTTTATTCTGTTATTTTGATCACTGAGAACCATAACTGTTTCGGAGTCTGTATAAAGAGACCGATTGCATAAAAGAAGGTATTAGCATCCCTAGTATGTCTTACCTTAGCTTAACTACATTGTTTATTCTGTTATTTTGATCACTGAGAACCATAACTGGTTTCGGAGTCTGTATAAAGAGACCGATTGCATAAAAAAAAGGTATTGCATCCCTAGTATGTCTTACCTTAGCTTAGCTACATTGTTTATTCTGTTATTTTGAATCACTGAGAAATAACTGGTTTCGGAGTCTGTATAAAGAGACCGATTGCATAAAGAAAGGTATTAGCATCCTTATATGTCTTACCTTAGCTTAGCTACATTGTTATTCTGTTATTTTGATCACTGAGAACCATAACTGGTTTCGGAGTCTGTATAAAGAGACCGATTGCATAAAGAGAAGGTATTAGCATCCCTTAGTATGTCTTACCTTAGCTTAGCTACATTGTTATTTGTCTGATATAAAATAAAAGAAATATTTGTTTAATCGTTGGTGTGTCTAAGATATAAGAAATATTCTCCTTAATAAAAAGGTCCTTATATTATCAGATTAAAAACAAAATCGTTCTAATGTCAACATAAAAATATAAACTATCTTTTTATTTAATATCAGAAATATCTTTATTTATGAGTTCATAATCTTGTATATTAAAAGAAACAAAAAAATTCTTTTTTATTTTAATATCATAAATATATCTTTCGTATAAGTTTATAATCTCACGTGTTTAAAATAAACAAAATAAAACTTTTTTAGTATTTTTAAAATATAGACCAAAATCTTTTGGAATTTTACAAACTTGTTATAAAATTCATACAATATTTTTTTAAAAAAAAAGCATGTCAAAGTATTTTAGATTTTTTAAAAAAAAAAAAAGCTTAAATAACTTTAGGATTTTTAGCCATGTGCAAGAATATAAAATATTTTTTTATTATTTTCATAGGCTTTATTTGACAAAAACTCAATTTTGTTTTTAATAAAACTACCAAATATAGCTTAATGGGTGTTTGTCAAACACACCTTTAAACCCAAAAACCCTTTAACAAAAATTATGGCAAACCAAACAAGGTATTAAAACCTTTAACCAAATTTTTTTTACTTGACGCAATCAATTGTTGACTCGATTAGGTGGACCCGAGATTTTTGGTTCGACCATAAATCAAGCTAGAAATCCTGGTTTGACCCAAAAACAAGACCAAAGCCAAAAAAAAAAAAAAACACCAAAAACCAAAACTCAAAAGAACTTGAGCAAAATGGATCAAACACCAAAAAAAATAACATCAAGAACACCGAACAAACCCAGCAACATAAAATCCAAAACAAACAAAATTTGATCAAAACAAAGGCACATATATGTTGGAAATCATATAAGGATCGGTAATCTTGCATCCATTTACTTTGATTATCACTTAAACATCACAATTGTGTCAAAATAAGTTTCAGTTCTAAACCAAAACTTTAGGATTGAAAATCGTTAAAATCATGTTATTGATGCAAATAAACACTGGATTATTATTTAATCATACATAAAAAAAAGGGTTATATACAAAGAAATGGACCGAAATCAGTCCAAACCTATAGGCTAAGGCAACATTCTTTCCAAGAACACGAAGAACATTGCTTAAAAAACCTAGAAACGTTCCTAGCCAAGACAACCTCTACCAAACCTAGAAATGGGCATTTTTTTGTTTCTATAACATGCTTTATATATATATATATCTCAAGAAGTCACAATATCATACACAAACATGTTTGAACCAAAAAACTAACAAAAAAAAAACATCAAAATCAAGCATAAGGTACCAAATAATAAAAATTATCAACTTAAAACAATCTATATGTTCATACAAGATGGATTCAAAATTAATTTTCTGAATTCATTTGGTGCATGAACAGACCTAACAAACCTAGAATAAACATCATTGTTTTAACACGTATAGCTTAAGTTAAACAAAAACTAAAACTGAAAAAACAATGTATATGAAAAACAAACTTAAATAACAACTTTAATATATCAAGAATATAAAAAAAGATACTTCAAAATAACTTATTTAAATAAAATCACATCAATAAAGAGATCAATAAAGAGGTAAATGGAATATTATTTGTTAAATATTTTAAACTTTTTTTATACTTTTAAATATAAATATAAACAAAATAAATAAATAAATAAAACAACTGAGGGTTTTGTACTTTTTTTATACTTTTTTTTGTGCACCTAATTAAGGGTTTGTACTTTTGTTAAAATTTTGCTACTGGAGTTTGTTGCTGTCGTGACCGAGAGGAAGAGAAAACTCTGGTGCTGCTGCAACTAGGAGGACAACCACTACTTTTGTTGCTGAGGAGCTGTTCACAGTGCAGAGGAGAGAAACAGCGCTGCTGTTGTCCATGGCTGAAACAGAGGAGTGGAAGTGCAGTAACTACCGCTCAAGGTTGTTGCTGTTGTCTGTTGCTGGATGCTGCTGGAAGGAGGGCTTTCACTGTTGCTCAGGATTGAAGAGAAGATGTCGCCGGTTGCTATTGCTATGGTTGAGGAATAAAAGGGAGGTTGTTTGTGGTTGTGAGGCTGATGGTGGCCAGCTGGAGGGAGATTACGGTGCTGCTGCTGGAAGGGTGGCTGGCCTTGAGTGCTGGACCGGGAAGGAGAAGTTGTTGGTGCAAGAGGGATCACCTCTGCTGTTGCTGCTTCAATGGAGGAATGAAAGTTAGGAGAGAGTTGCTGCTCCTGATGCTGCTTTCCCACGGTGCGGAGAAGATGACGATGGATACTGCTAAGGAAGATCTCTCATTGTTGCTTAAAGTCAGAGAGATGAAGACTCTGCTCACGTTTGAAGCTTACAGAGCGGCTGAGGAGGTCTTGGTGGTGATTTGAGGGCTGTTTCGTGGTTGGTTTCGGGTTGGAAAAAATAAGGAAAAAGGTTGTTGCAGCCTTGGGAGGCAGTCTTGATGGTATTGTTCCCCTTTCTGTAAGCTGGTTGAGTTAGGATTTTTGGGATTTTTATGAGAAAAATAAAGAGGTTTCAGGGCTCATGGGTTTGGGATATAATATCTTAATCTTTGATGTCGAGGAATACATCCAAGTCATTTATTAAAACGAAGGATAAAAGCTTGTTTTTGCTCTGAAAACTGACAAAGGAGGATAAAAGGCTGTTTTTGCAGGTAGAGCTGAGCTGGGTAATGTATTTGGGAGAGATTATGTAGTGTTTTAATGCAATAAAAGTTGTGATGCTGGCTTTAAGTTAAGTACAAATATCAGGGTATAATTTAGCATAAAATTTGTGTGGTATGATGAAGAGGTTAGAGAGTAATTAGTTAGGGCTAAAAGATGGCGTATTTAAGCATCTTTTTTCTTTTGTTTTAGGGGAAAAAATCAATGAATAGTGAAATATATAATTTTTCTCAATTGGTCCTTGAATTTTTGGCACTTGTAATGGAATCCTCAATCAGCCCTAATATTTTGGATTCCTTGCAATTTCACCATTATCCCTCTTTAATTGGACCATTAAATTTCAAAGTTTTGTATAAAGTATTCCTTAGTTTTAGATTTTTTTTATTATGGTCCTCAATTAAACTCCATACTTTAAATTTATTTCAATTAAGCCTCTAATTTAGACTTTCAAAGTTTGAATTGTGTCCATAATCTTCTAATCTTTGCGAATTGATCCGAATTAGATCTTTAAAATTGTTTTTTTTTCAATTGAGTCCTTTATTGAATCCACAATACTCATTAGAAATTTAATTAAGTCATTGAACTCAATTAACTTTTCTGATTTATTTTTTCTAATTGGCTTTCAAACTTAATTTTTTTTCAATTAAGTCCTTAAATAAGTCAATTAAACCTTTTAAAAATTTAATTAAGTCCTTAAACTTAATTAATTCTTCCAGTTTTTGTCAAGGTTGGATTTCAACCTTTATTATCTTCATTTCTTCATCAAATTCTATCAAAACATCTCAATCTGACTATCTTCAAGTATTTTGGTCTTTTTCAGCTCAAAAACTTATCTCCTTGTGTCCCAAAATTTTTTTTGGATTTTATGTTTTTTGGATTTTTTTAATAAAAAAGAAACTATACACTTTTTATAAAACAAATTTGGGGGAGGGGGGATTGGGTTATGATATATAGCAAAGTTCTCATAGATTTAATAAAATTGTTATTAAATCTAAAAATACATGTAAAAACAAAAAAAAATTCTTGAATTTTGGTAGTAAAAAATGCTAACTTATGCCATGTATTTTTTTATTATATGCAAATTTGATTTTATTTGTGAGACTTGGCCATACATAATTTAAAATATTTAAATATGTTTTTAAAAGATATATTTTGGTTGTTTTTGTATTTTATTTTTACCAAAAAAAAATGATTTTATTTAATACTAGAAAAGCGCTCACATGTAGGTTATAATCTCAAATATTAAATAAAAAGGAGCAAAACAATGACAAACATAAAAATTATTGCAAATACATTCCTTAAAGGCATAAAAGTGAATTAATTAAAAAAAAACAAGGGCTATGTTTGGCAAAACAAGAAATATTTGGTAAAGAAAACTATCATAACTTTGTTAGGGCGTGTTTGGCAAACACACCTTAAGAATAAAAAAAAAATATTTTTCTCTTAATAAAAAGATGTCAAGCCAAACATTGCTCTAAGCCTGAAATGGGATCAGCCTAACCATGTGGGTTAGGCTTTCTAGCCTGGCCTAGGTCCAAGAACAAGGTTCAAAGATAAAAACTCAAAAACAAAGATCAAGCGAGAAATTTTGTTTGAAAGAGCCAAGAACATGAAGAACACCTTCGATGAACCTGAAAACATGGATGAAATAATAGACTAGATTTCGTTAAACAAAAAGCATGTATAATCAACGATAAGCTTTAATCTTCATCAAAATGACATGGTAGTGAAAAATGTTCGGGGTTCTAAGGATCGATTGATCCAAAACAAGTTATAAAAAAAATATATATATGGTATATAACGATCAGGCATGAGTTATAGCTTCGAGTGAAGCTTATTAGAGAGGCTAAAATGCCAAAACATAAAAAAGCCTAAATCTCGGTTCAAGAACATGAACCCAGAAATTCAAAAAAAACCTAAAAAGCCCCAGCAAAACCATAAAAATAGAAACTAACTAAAACCTCAAAAGAAAAGTCTGAACTTGTCAAACTTATTTAAAGCATGCTTATGATGACCTACTAGAACTTCCAAAACTAAAAGAAAACATGTAAAAGAAACAAAATAAGAATTTGTCCACATAATCGATAAGAACTAGTAATTTATTTTTGAAATCTTTAAACATTGTTACATTAGTTTTAACACCTTTTTTTTTCATCATTTTTAAACATGCATAGCAGCTTAACTAACTCGGCATTGTATAAAACACAAATTAAAAGCACGGTCTTTGTAAATCACATTAATACATTAAAAAAAACAAATCCAAATCAAAATGATTAACCTAAACTTCAAAACATTATAATTGACGTTCAAACATTCTAATTACATGTTTTTTTAACAATAAATTACATACTCGAAACTAGCTTAAACTTACTTCTCTTAACAAATGCATATCACATCTAAAAATAAAAACATGTTAAACATAACTTCTAAAATAAAATAAGATCAACATAATCAATAACAAATAAATGAAACATTGATATGGAAGACATTAAAGGAGAGGTGTGCCCATTGGGATACACTATCTCACTAATGTTTTAGGTGTGCCCATTGAATAATGCACTTTTCTTTTCTAGGTTTTATTGCGTATTTCCCCTTGTTTTTAGCTTTTAATCTTTAGCTTGTATGAACCTACTCTTTTCTCCTTTCTTCCTTCAAATCTTTATGCGATTTCTTAACTTTGTCTCTCTATTTAATCAAGAATTCTTCTCTCTTTTCTCTCTACTTTTCTCCCTCTTTTCCCTTTGTGATTTTATTCTTCCTCCTTTATCATTTCCCTCTAAAAAAGACCTCCATTTTGGTTTAATAGCACTTGCCCTTTTATAAACAAACCAAAACTAGAAGTTGCAAAATCATGATGGTTTTGCACAAGATGCGTGGTTTATAGAAGATTGTTACTCATTCTATCATCTAACCTCCCTAGAAATGTGCATTCTAATTCATTTTTTTCTTTTATGAGCTCGAACCTATCAGGATAAGGCAGCCATGAAGTCTACTCAAACATGGGGTTTTCTTATTTAGTCATGGTTGATTGAGTGGGCTACTTTGATGAGATCATCGTGAAAATAGGATATAAACATGTCATAGGCAAACATGAATCGTGTAGAAGAGATAACTATCTACCTTTAGAAACAAACTTCATCTTGTTTGGAGGTCTAGAACTCCTCATTCAATTGTTGGAAGATCGGTCCTTAATTAGCTTGCAGTTGTCAACGCAGGGGAGGTTGACTAGGAACAAGATATTGTCAGCATCATTAAATAAAATAGGATGTAAATGTATGATGGAAGCAGTTGATCCTTGTATAGAAGATTTTTCTCAATCGAGTGGTTGTGGTTGGAGCCTCTAAGGTGGTTGGAGGTGCCACGTTTATTTTTTTGCAAGTGGCATCTCAATTAGCCTTCTCGGCTGAAGGAGATGATAAAGAGGGATGCGACAACATGTAATTCAATATTTTCATTAAAATGAGTAGCATATCGTCTGTTTAAACCCTAAAAATTAGGGTTTTTTAATTGAAATTTTGGAAATTTTCAAGTTAGTTCTTGTCTTTCCAATTTGAGCATATGCACCCTTATAAACCTTGATTTAAAACTTTTAATTTAAGCGCCTTACCAATTAGTCTTTGGTTTCCAAACTATGTAGTTTGACCCCTCTCAACCATCAAACTTTCAATTTCTTTCAAACTCACCCCTAATTAGATTAATTTTAGTCCCCAAGCTCATGTGCTTTTTTCACTATGGTCCTTAGTTTTGAAACATTTCAATTTGATCCTCAATTAGACTTTAATATTTATTTATTTATTCAATTGAACCCCTGATTACACCAATTTAACCTTTCAAAGTTTCAATTATATCCCTAATCTTTCAATATTTGCGAATTGATCTGAATTGGGCCTTTAAACTTAAACTTTCTTCAATTGAGTCCTTGATTAAATCCACAAAACACATTAGAAGTTTAGCTAAGTCCTTAAACTTAACTAATTCTTTCAATTTTCACCCAATTGACTTTCAAGCATAATTTTTATTCAATTAAGTCCTTGATTGAATCCATAAAACCCATTATAAGTTTAATTAAGTCCTTAAACTTAATTAATTCTTTCGATTTTAGAAAAGTTTGGATTTCAACCTCAATTTTCTTTCTATTGACTCTTTATTCATCTCATTTTGCCAAAATATCTAAATCTGGTTATTCTTCAAATATTTTGGTCCGACAAAAGCTTATCTTTCTCATGTTCTGAAAAAAAATTTGAATTTTTATTTTTTATTTTTTTTGTATTTTTTTTAATAAAATTGTGTACTTTTATAAGATAACTTTTGGGATTCAAAATTGGGTTAGAAAATATTTATAAATTCCAATGTTTTCGTGAGGACAGCTGTATAACTCTACCCATGAACTGCTTAAATATGATCAGAAGTTTTTGGAGCCGTAAAGTGCCCTATAGTTGTTCTTGACACCGATGAAGATTATTCAGGCTTATAAGAGTTGTACGGAAGCAATTTCACCAAACCGTTGGAAATGGTAATAAGATCACTCATCATTGGTGGGACGATTGGCATCCCATGGCACTTCAGTGGAAATACTTACATACATACATACATACCTGTATGTATGTATGTATGTAGATGATAATTTGAGGTTTTCTCACAATCCCACAGATCACTGTAAGAATAAGTTTCTCGAAGTCTTTACCTGCAAAACATCAAATTTCAAACCGTTTACCTGACGAATGATCGATAAAGAATGTGACCTCAACTCTCATGATGATGTGGGGCAATTAGTCATAGATTGACAGAACAGACCCATGCCTCGTCTGTTCTATTTAAAAGAAGGAAATATATCTGTAACATCAAATCCTGCTCCCCTTTTTTTCCATTGTTCTAGTCATTGCCTTGTCTATTTAATAATATAATTTGCATTGATTTAATATTTATTTTACTTCAATTCAATTTGATTTGAGTAAAATGTTTGAATTTTTTCCTCAACATTCCAATAAAAAGATTTTTAAAATATTTTTCAACAAATATTTAATAAACTATTAATATAAAATGTCTATATCTTTTTTAAATACTTATATTTTATATCATTTAAAATTAATATAAAGATCCTTGTAACAAAATAAATGACTTCTATAACAAGAACAGTATCTAAATTAAATGCCAGAATCATAGTGCATCTACTGATCAAATTAGGATTCAAGTTTGTGCAAAGGACTATACAAGATTAAATAAGTTGTTTTTAAGAAACAAATAATAAATTACAACCATCAATTATAAATGACTACAGAGAGGCCCTCCGAAGAATGAATATACCCAATGGCTATGTAGAGATGTGCAAATAGTAAGGCATGCACTGCAGAAATGGCCCTATTGGTGTACAAACCTTAGAAAGGGCTGATATGGCTGGCCATCCTTAGCAGAACCTCAGGAACTAGTCGCCTTCTCGGAGGTGCCGTGGCATCCTTGGCTAGAGCTTCCTCATCACCAGCATGTATCACAGCGACCAGATGGCTGAACATTTCATCCTTACCACCTCTTAGAGGATCCTGAATGATGTGACCCAATCATTAGGATGAGTTGGATTCTCAGTGTCATAAACGAGTTTCCACAGCCAAGTACATGAGATTATTAGTTGTCAATATGCCTAAACATCATGATGCTAAGCCAATTTAAATGAGATTCAGGTTAATCTAGGTGATTAGAAACAGAATATTAGTGCATCTAATGAAGTGGTAGCAGGATTTGATTGATTAAAAAATGCACAATTTAGCTGAGAGCATTAAACCAATCATAACAACAATAAAACAATACATTGTCAGCACTTACTTGAAGAAACAAGTCTGTATGGGTTTTTCCATCAAATAAAATGAGCTCAGCTTGTGCTCCTAACCTTTGAAGAGCAGCTGCAAAATCTATACTGCAAACAGAATAAAAAAAAAAAGATATGTGAATATAACGTAGTGAATTGTCCAGGAAATTGAAATTAATGTAAAATTTATCACTAGAATATCTAAATCCAAATGGATTATGAGGCAACTTCATCTCTAATTTCATTGTCCTCATAATTTTCAGATTGAAATTGTATGGATATCTGAGACATTAAGGAGGCTGATTATTTCTAAATTAAATAACCCTTTTTTTTCTCATACAAGTAAGGCATTGAATGGAATAATGATATCAAACTCGATGTCTATTGAACTATAATCCACTTATATATCTTTGTAATATGAAGCACATCATTGATGCCCAAAACAAGAAATTCTAACCTGGAAGAAGATGGTATTGAATAATCTGCTGTTCCATGAAAGAGAATAATAGGAGGCAGAAGAGAAACAGCATTTCCAATGCTTGGGTCTTCTATTCTAAGTTCAGGAGAAAATGATTGCAAGGATTCTTCACCTTCCATCATGCTGTAACCACAAGTCAGAAAAAAACCTTATTCAGGAAAAATAACCTTAGGCAATAATTACATACTAGCATAATTCATCAGTAAATATTGATCAGCATCCAGTGAGCTTATAAACAAACGGTACCTTAGAAAAAGAGCACGGTACAGGCCACGGTTGTTGAAATGATCGACTAATTTGCATAAATTGTACCTGTTCAGTGTTTCCAGGTAATCCATGTATGAATTATAGACCATAATGCCATAAACAAGCAGATAAGAAAGAGATGCTGAAACAAACAAATTACAGATGTCGAAACCCAAAATCCTCTATATATCATCGAATATACCAATGACTCATGAGTAATTTGTAGTGTACTGAACCAGACTGTTTTCTCTTAGACATCGCTCTTTATTTTCCAAGTTATTTTGATCAGTAGTTTATAAAACAAGATGACCAAAATTCGAAAAGAAAATGATAACATAGCAGAGAACAAAGTACTGCAAAAGAAATTCCGTTGATTGATGTCCTTATGCTGGATTGAGTGCCATTTATGAACAGAGCACACACAGATGCTTAGTAACTAGTGGAACTGGCAGAGGTAATGACTCTACTCATTATCATGAGATTGTTGAAATATATACGCAGCTAAAGTAGTTAGGAAAACAGTTTATAGTGCTAAGGTGTTTAAACATAACCATTGATCCCACAATTTGGTAATATCATAAGCACATATTTCTCTCTTTTTAACGAAACCACTCATTATAAGCAAAACGAACCAGTAAATAGTAGGGATCTTCTGAAAGAAACAGAAATCACATTGGTGACTCTTACTCTCAATAACTCATTCCACTTGTAAATGGTAAATAATGCATTCCTTGATTTTAGTGAACTTCCACAAGATTCATGAAATAGTAACAGATGAAAGCTTACCCTCCAGATAAACCAAAATATGCCTTTATCTGCGAGACACTCCAGGAGATCCCCTCCTCTCCCTTAGCTTCTCTTATTGCTTGCTCCAACAGAGTACAAGCAGAAATGTGTGCACCAGCGGATTGTCCCATTAGATAAATCCTACACAATAATAAGCAAGATGAAATCAAGGAAATAGTTTTAAGATAAGAAGCGACATGGAAGAATGAAAAAAAAAAATATCCTATCACCTGTTAGGGTCACCTCCATATTCAGAGATGTTGTTACAAATAAATGAGATCCCCTGAGATGCATCTGCAACCATATCACCAATGGTTCCCTGGGGAAAATTTCTGCAAAAGCATGTCGAACAAGTATGGTTGATGGAGGTAGACAATAAGTGGGCAATATCTAAGCAAGAAAATACGAGTTCAGGATAAGTAGTATTGCCAAAATAGAAAAGGCTCACGTTCTTCAAGCTATAATAAGCAAATATGCCCCTTGAAAATTTAAATGTGTTCTCCCTCCCACTATTTGCCCCTTGAAAATTTAAATGTGTTCTCCCTCCCACGATAATGGATTTACATGATTAAAAACCAAGAACTACAATATGGTTCTGCATAAATTGAAACCGAATACCTGTAATCAATACATGCCACTATGATGTCTCTTTCTGCCAACTGTTGTCCTAGTAGACATCCCCATGCTTTATACCTATATCAGCATGAACACACAGCAATTTAATTTTAAGACACAATAAATGGCCTCGTATCAAGCAAGAAAATTCATGACCATGTCATAATTCCTGCATGCTTGAGGCTGTTTTGTATCAGGTAGCAATACTCCAAATGGAAAAAAGATTCATATATGGTATTAACAAATTGTGCCTTGGGCAGCTTACAAATGAATAAAGTGAAATCATCACAAAATCCAAGATGAAAAATGGAGAAATTCAAACTATGCAAATTCATCATGAACTCGAAAGGAAAGTCAGCCAGCTACTTAAGATGGCTCACCCAATAATCCAGGCACCACCTGTAACAAATGCCACAACTGGCTTTGGTCCATCTAATTTTTTTGGTAAATAGAGATCCAACCTGTAAAATCACCAATGCATTAGCAAAATATAGCTTTGAGTCTCTGATGTATGGCATGCACAAGTTTACAGGTTATGAAAAAAAGATAAAAACAGATTCAAATACCTGTTTCTTGGTTGATCTCCATAAACAACGCTCCGTCGAACCTCACTTGAGAAGAAATAATAATATGCAACTGCAGGGATCAAAGGCAAGTTATTTTTCATCAATCTAATCACTTCACAGAATCTAAAAAACAAATTTCCCACAACTTCTTGAAAGGCACAACATTCAAGATTTCCCTGCCCATCTAATCATGATCTCCAACTTATAGTTAGATACATAGTTGGGCATATCATTGAAAGAAATGTAAAGGTTACTTGTTAGAGGCACTGGAACTAAAGAAATTAATCTTTGAGGTTATCAACCAGGGAAAAGAAAGAAAAAAAAACAAATAACAATGTGCAGAGTATGATCAATGCACACAAATGTACCAAGATATTTACAATTCGTAGTTTAATGATCGGGTTTCCAAGTGAAAAAAGGTAGAAAATAGATCTTGTTATGAAAAGCTCGGCAGGTTCCATTTAAAGTTCATGAAACTGAACCAGTTTAATTCATCTGAAGTAAAACAGCAGAAAACAGAATCTTTTTCCATAAAGAATTCTCAGTTCTCTAAATTTGCTTACATTACATATAGGGAGATTAATTGTCAATGCTGAAACAAAAAAGGCTGATTCACAACCACAAGCTTATAATCATTAGCTAATAGTCATGTAACACAAATGCAAACCTTGAAGAAAGCCAGGCATAAGTAGAGCAGCATAAAAACCAAGTGCTGCTAATCTCGTGATCCACCGGTAGCCTACCCTGAATGAAAACAAATGATTAAAACATGACATAATGCATATGAAAATAAGCAACTATAAAATAAATAAATAAATCTTCTTTATTCCCCATCTCCTCTTCTTGAAATACTAACAATTTTAACCAAAGCAATCATGACCAAGATAAGATCCAGCACATGCGACAACAAAAATCTGTCCAAACAAGTTAACCAGATGGAGGCAGAAAGGGTGGCTATAGAAACAAGAAAATCATCAGATTCCCATGCCCTAGTTTTCCAAGATTTCACGTTTCTCACTCAAAACAAACTCACGCTAGGTATCCACAGCAGTTGTTAGAAAGGAATCACCACCCTTTCACACATCAGCATGAGCTAAAAACAAAGCAGTAGCTAAATAAAAAAGAAGCCAGGACCACCAGGCCACCATGGCTCCACCATTAATAACACAAATAGAGCTCTCCAGATTGATCTCAACACAAATTACCATAAATGCATTAATAAGCAAGCAAGAAAAAAATTAATTTTTTTCTTTTATTTCTGTTTAAATGAACATCAGAAAAAAAAAAATCCTTTTTCCTTTTAATATGGATCTTTCCCTTTTTTATATCATCAAACAAGGAGAATAAACCTTCAATAAGAATACTCTAATTTACATAAATAATACAAATTCAAGCAAAATATTCCTATACAGTAACAAATACACGTATAGATAAATGCATACATAAGCAAGCAAGAAAAAAACTGCTAGTACTGCTAAATGATACTCAAAGAGACGATATGTTACCCGAGGTATCGGAGAAGAGTGATGGTGAGGCGAGTGATCATGTAAGTCTCAGCGGCAGCGTGACCGATATCTCGACTATAAGATCGCTGCATATCCGGCTTACCGGGAACTCGTCGCCGCGGCATTTGTTTAAAACTACCGCTACTACTGGAATACCGAGAAAGAAGCGGTTTAGCGTCCGTTTGATCGTTGCCGCTCAGTTTAGATTCAGTTCCGAATGAACGATTGCGATTTGGTGCCGGATCTGATGACGACATCGTGGCGGTTAGATTTGGATGATGATGATGAAGTGTGTTGTTGGTGGAGTGACAACGTTCTAGCTTGAAGCAATGGGTAAACGAAATGACTGAAAATGGATGGGCAGATGTCATTTTTCCAATTTTAAAAAAGGAATAACGGACTGTGGAGCTTGACTAAATTCCATTTGCCGCAACTCTGCAGTTACTCTTCCCAGGAAGAGGGCCCCCCCTTGCCTGCTCTCTTTTGGAACATGAAGTGATTTTTTTCCATATAATTATCTTAGTTCTTTAATATCTTTATTTATATATACACACACACAACAATCAAACACAACCTAAATAAATTATCATATTATAATAATCTTATTTATACGTAATTTACTTAAATAGCAATTCTATCTTAATTATCATATTCAATAATATTGAAACTCGGTATCGTCTCTTTTGGTTTGAGAAAAAAAACACTCAATAACTCAAAACTACAAAAACACTCCATCGTTTCACATGTTTTGATTTGCTTCACAAATCAACTCACTAATATAATATAATTAATCCATGCAAAACGGGCATCCTATGTGCTTTGGTCAACGGTCAAGATCAAAATTATGAAGAAACACGGTATAAATCGGTGCATGTGTTGCCTGTCAGATGGAAGAAATCTTGTTCCGCCATGACTGATAGCGACTTGTGCATGGAACACTCTAGCAAGCAAACTTTACTCTTCTTTCTTGAGAACAGATCATGTAAGGCAATTCCTGCACGTAATTGCAGACCTGGCGAACTTCATTTTGAACTAGTATATAGATGGCTGGCAGACGCTATCTTCGGGTCAGACTGAATTATTTTAAAGATAAGAAATAAGTCTAGGTTATGCGAAATTCTTTCACAAACTACCTGTTCGACCTCTGGATTTTAAATTAAAATTGTAAAGGAGTTTTTGTAATACCATCTAGTTGATTCTTCTCAAATGATTAGTAAATAACCTTTATTTGTTTGCAAACATTTAAATGATGATATATTAAATCGATCTAGATCAATTAATTTAACTTATTAAACTTGTAATATAAATCATGAACTCCACTAGATTTAATAAAAAAAATTTGTGAAATAATTTTTATTTAATTATATGATATAAAATAAATACTCATAAAATCAAACATCAACCCAATAATTAGAATATTTATTTTAGATCACAATAATCTTATAGAAAGCAAATTAAAATAAATTATAAAGTTTAATTCTCAATCAATCTAATATTAGATGAAAAAAATTGAAAAAAAAATCAGGAAATTAATCTGAGTTAATTTGTTAAACATACGATCTAAATTATGAATTTTATCAAATTTAATAATTTTGGTTAGCTCGTCAAACCTATAACCTAGAGTTATAATTTAATTGGTTTAATTATTTTTTGTTTTTCTAATCGCATAGTGTTTAAAACAAGGATTTATCATGATTTTAAAAGCAAAAGAAAAAAAAACATTAAAACAACTCTTGAAATTTTATATTTGATTGAAGATCTAAAGAGAGGGGGGGGGGATGTGATAGAATTACATCAAAATTGTATTAAAAATCTCATAAAAATATAATTTTATGTTAATTGGATAACTGTGATATGAGTGCATATCTTATGATGTAGAAATAAATGGCGTTATTCTGCCTCAACTTTCTCAAAGATGCTTTTGTCCTCTCAAAAAAGAATCCAAAGAGATTGACACCACCAACACAATTGATGAAAGAATATGATGCTCGTTGAAAAATATGAATAAAATGAGTACAATTATACCGCCTAACATATAATTTTTATGATTTTATGATAACATTTGTTCATCCCCAAAAATAATATGGAAAGCCTTGTTGTAGTTTAGTTTGTGGCTTATAAATAAATACTAGAATGAGAGTGTACGGAGTGAGTGAGTAAAATGAAGTTATTGGAAGATATCCTTCTTTTTTATATTTAACACCATGTTTGTTTTTGTATTTTAAAAATATTTTTAAATAAATTTAAATTTTTTTATTTTTTTATTTCAAATTAATATTTTTTGGTGTTTTTAAATTATTTTGATTCGCTGATTTCAAAAATAATTTTTTAAAAATAAAAAATATATATTATTTTGATATATTTCTAAATAATAAATAATTTAAAAAGCAACCGCAACCACACTTCCTAATAAACTATCATATTACAATAATCTTATTTATACATAATTTACTTAAATAGCAATTTAAAATATTATTTCCTATTTTGTTGTTAAAGACTATTAATAGGTTTAAAGTGTAGGGGCAACTTGCCGACTATATAATAAAAGAATATTAAAAAAATATTAATGTTTTAGGAATAGTTATTAATTTTTAGATATCTAGGTTTTTTTTTGTTTTGACAGTTTAAGATTCTACTATATAATCTTATTTTGATATAGTAAAAAATAAAAATTTATTATTTTTATGAATATAAATATATTATCGAAACATATTTAACTTTGTGTTTTTTTTTGTTTTTTTTTTAAATATCAATAATTATTATAGATTTTTCACACGAGATATCAAAGAGGCCGGTGCTAAGAAATATGTTGCGGACCACTTTTTTTTGGGTTTTTCAAGACTTCATAATGATTATTGAAGAGTTAAGATTGGAGATAATCTTATTGTTTATGACTATATTGACAACCTACCACCGACCTAGAAGTAGCTTCAAAGGAACATACACCACAAGCAAAAGGATAATTCCTTGGAGGCACTCATTACTTTATTTTCTTTCAAGGAAGAGACTAAACCCATGTTTGAGATTAGGGTATAAAATTTAATTTTTTTAATTAATATTTTTATATTTTTAAATTATTTTAACATGCTGATATCAAAAATAAATTTTTAAAAATAAAATATATTATTTTAATATATTTTTAAATAAAAAATATTTAAAAAAAAATTACTATTTTCCTTTCAGATATCCCTAAAAATGCTTGATGGAAGCTCAAACCAAAAAAAACTATGAAAATATTTGATAGACCTCCAAAATATAACGGTGGAAAGGGGAACCAAGCATAAATTAAAAGGTAGATTCGCCACTCAATTTTCTATCATTATGTGAGAAGTAAGAAAAACCTACACCGGTCCTAAGAGCTATGGATTTATCATTCATTAATGGAGGTCTCAAGCCCTAGATCTATACTCGACTTTGATGCACATGGATTCAATATAATTTATTATAAGACAACGCAAATCATGAATAAATTAAATGACATATCACACAACTATATAAAAATCAAAACAAAGTCAACCTCATACACACAAAAATAGAAAAAGAAAAAGACCAGCATATTACTAGCATCATTATGGATCAAAGATATATATGTGTGTGTGTGTTTTATTAATGTTTTTCTAAAATTCCATAAAAGAGAGATCCACATATACACATCAATTCATCCAATCATATATTACCCAGATCAAGTTTAAACCAAATGGCCTTATATATTGATGTATATTAGATCCCAAGAAATCAAAGCTTGGATTATAACCCTAATATTTAAATAAAAAATATTCTATAATATCATGAGATTTTCATGGAAAAAAAAATAGCTGCTAAATTAGACTTAAATGAAAACTCCGTTGTATAAAATTAAATAAGTGGATAATCACCCCAATATTTGAATAAATCTACTTAACAATCTAAAAGACATCATGAAAAATAACACATCATGATATCATAGATGTTGATTGGATTTTAGAAAGTGTTTAAAACTATAGAGAAAATTACTTTTTAAAATATTTTTTATTTAAAAACATTAAAATAATTTTTTTTAATTTCTTCTTTTTTTACATTAACATATCAAAACAATTCAAAAACATTAAAAAATTAATTTGAAAAAAATTTCAAATTTTAATGAAATATATATTGCACGGTAACCTCAAGCAGGATCTTAATCAAGAGAGAGATGTTAATACTGTTTTGTTTTAGTTTTTCTTGGAAGTTATTGAGCCTGCTACAGCCTATGTTCGCTACATTTAAGAATGTTTACTGCTGCGTGATCGTTTGAATACAATAAAGAAGCATAAAGACAATGCAGAGCAAGCAGCCATTTGGAGTTGATGGTCTACATCATTTCAGCAAACTACAATTTAAGGCCAGTGAAATTCAAAAACATTATCCTTTCCCTCGATACTCTTTAAAAATAGTGTAAAATCTAATGCATTAAAATGAAAACTTCCTGATCCTGAATCCAGACAGGAGAAGGAATGGGAAGAGGACCATTTGTGATCAGCAGTCAAGGTTTATCCATCCAGGGACCAAGCTGGCTCGTTGGCCACACATCTAGCTGTGGTCCTTTTCTTCCAGATAACAACTAACATCTCACAAGAGTCTTTCTTCCTTTCTCTCCATTGCTATCTATGGACATTTACCTTAACCACCATCTTTGAACAGCAGAGAGTGGAGTGTTCAAGAATGGGCAGTAACGGTGGATAAGCGGATTGACGATCCTTCCAATCTTAGCCCACACGCTCTGATGGTAACTAGCAGTGACAGGGGCATTATACATGAGCTTCAATAGCTGTCATAAAAATTTCAAAAACAAAGAAAGAAAGGCTTAGTTAGGTCATGTTTCTAAAATATTTTAGAACCCAGGATGAGGTTCTCCGCAGTTACATAATGTACCGAAAGGAAAACGTCAGTTTACTATCTTAGCTGTAAGCAAGCATATGTCATCAACTAAACACAACAAAGAAAATTTATGTGTCCCGTGAAAATCAAAGAACAGTTGGAATGTCACCACATCCTAACAACCACCAATGACATGTTTAGGAGCAGAACCTAATAGTAGCCCTTCCTGAACACAAACTCTCACGTATTTTTGGTGTCATTTTCTTCATTTGATCAGTACACAATGACATAATTGTACCATCAATTTCTCTTAGTTTGCTTCAATCATTTTGGCTTTTGCAGGATCAACGATTTTCAAGCTGGCTCCAAGTTCTATAGTGGTAATTCAATTTCATATGTCCACACCTTCACAACCCATGAAATTTCCATGAATTATATAGGAGGAACACATTTGCCTAAGTATATGCGTGAATATTCTCTATCTTCTAGCCTTCATTTCTTAAACTGCACCACTACAAGGTGCTTATATTAGTACACCACTTTCAAAAGATCAATTTTTCCATCAAAACTTTGATTCAGTTTAAATGGATGAGCTCTGATTGTTTCCTTGCTTCCCCAACAAGAATGTTGGGACAATAAGCATAAAGGGAGTTTGTGTACATTTTCAACAATAAAATTCATTCATCATTGTCAAAAAACCATTTCAACCCAAAAATTTAAGCTATTAGATAAGATCGCAAGATATAATTTATATTATTCTCTAACACACCCCCTCAAGTAAAAGCCTTTTAGACTTGAAACTTATATAAATCTACTACTGTCTTGTGCTTAATTTTATCAAATAGAATAGGAGTGGTGAGATTCAAACTCATGAATGAGGCTCTGATACATTGTTAAAAGATCTCTCAACCTAGAACCTTAAGTCATTTGAGGAAACCCCAATATATAAATTATATTATTCTCTAAAATCAGAAGGTAATTTACCTGCCAATACATGAATGTTTGTATTATGTTGCGTTGCCACCTGCATACATCAAACCATGAATATAATTCCAAAAAGATAAAGGGTCAGATAAAAAAGAAAGGAATAGGTTTAACTTTAACAACTTATAATTCCAAAAGGATAGAAGGTCAGATCAAAAAGAAAGGAATAGGGTTAGCTTTAACAACTTACGACAACAGAGAAATAATTAAGAGGAAGCCAAGTCCAATTTCGGAATGAGAGGACAGAATGTTGAGGGTAGTTGTGTTGGACTCCACCCATACACAAGGGTCTTCAAGGTACTTCCTACAAAACCAAATACAAGCTTTTTAAGAATAGAAAAAAGAAGAATTACAAGATGGATGCTACAACTTCATTAGTTAAGAAAACAACCTAAAAATGAAACAACAGTAACAATAAATCAACTCCAGTCGAATACCAAGGACAAACTACAAAAACTTGTGCGAGTCAAACTACTGAAACTAAATATCACATTAATTTAAGTGAAAATACGTTACTCCTCTACCTGTACAAGGTGGAACGACTGAAATTACACCTCAAGAATTTGGCAACATGCTCCAGTGATCGGCACAAAATTGGAATTAAAGCAACTGCAAAAAAGGTCAACATCAATATTCCACATAACACTGAAACCAAAATAACTGGCCAATTAATGGAATTCAGATTCAGAAAATTATTACTGAGAAAATAGAAAATCAGAATAAAAAAAATTAGAAGCCAATTAATGCTCACATCTGAGGCAAAGATGTGAAGTGACAAATGTAAGGCAGTAGATGACGTAGATAAAATCTTTGGTCGCAATTATTGTCTGCAAGTAAGCTTGAATACCCTGCAAGTTCCATGCTCTGGGTCTCTACAAAAGACAAAACCCTAGTTAATGATGAATAACAGCAACTGTAATAACAGGAAGATAAGACTGAAAAATACCAGTTATAGGATAGGAAAGGGAAAAAAGAAACTGGAGCATATTTATTTTTTATTACCCCATGTAGTGTGTATAAGGAATACAGAGATGAGCATGCAGTGCCCATAAATGACAGCCGAGATGCCCTACTTGAAAGATGTTTAGGTACAAGGGGAATAATTGCAAGCACAGCCACAATGAAAACCTGCAGGCAAGGATGGAAGCATATTAAGAGAAACATGTATTGAGTTGAAAGTACAATAGGGATAAGAGATAGCCCAGATTACAAGGAGGGCTATTCAAGATGTTGATTTCCTATGGTCAAAACTTTTAGGTGAGAATTTTTAGTTCTCTAACACCAACTAAGTGGTAGTTTATATTGGAAACTTAAAAACTATTCTCAAGACAAAGAAAATAAATAAATAGCTATAGGTTTAAAGAAGAATAACCTATCACCCCCAACCCGTCTCTGGATGGGATACAAGAACCAGAACCAGAACCCCCTTAAGTTCTCTTATCTCATTCTTATTTTCTGCATGGAATTTTTTTTTTTAAAAAAAAAAAAAGCAGAAGAGAAAACCTAACAAATCTTACCACACCTGAAACAGGCTCTGAAATACGTGAAATTAAAATCAAAACATCCTAAAATGTTCTCTTGAAATGTAATCAGGACATCCACATGGAGCCCTTCAGAAGTAACGAGTGTTTTCTGATTATATCCAACTAGACTAAAAAAGATTTGATTCATCTAATTAGGTCTATTTAATTTTACAAGCCAATAGAATTGTTGAGTTTCCAGGTTTGTAGGTACAGGATGAATGTTTATCAGAGACTCATAAATTGAATGCATTCCTATTTTGGGGGTTTTGACCAAACTTCATACAGGCTTCAGAGTTAAGATTAATTGACACTTATAAGATGCATCCGTATAATGCATCCAAAAACAGGAATAGTTGCACAAAGTTTAAGAAAATTCTTGGCCCTAACCTAAGAGCAAAGCTGTCAGGACCATGACTGCAATGCCTGAGAAATGCGGATGGAAAACTCTGAAATTTCTATACTTTTCTTAATTCTACCAGGAAACCAACTCAATCTAATTTTTTTTTTATCAACCCTGAAATGCTATGTTCAAAAGGCCTAGGAGGTGGGAAGAGGCAGAAGGAGGGTGGGTGGAGAAGGAAGTAGCTAATCATGTACAATGAGGAGCTCTTATAGTCAGAACCAGCTTTTGACCAATCTGACAAACATGAAATTTGAAATTACATCAGATCAGAGCTGCTCCATTATAATGAGTGTCTATCCAAAATTGATGTCCCATCTGATCAAAACTTTACTAGTAATTCAAGGAGTTCAACTACCAACCTAAATAAGAACAGACACATGGAAATCAAAATTGAGGTTTCATCTAAGTTCTATGAGACCTTGGGAATTCAAAGAGAATGATTTGGATATTGGTGAAGTCGAAACAGTTAAAAGAAGAACAGCTTATGCACAAACAATCAGCTGAATATGTTGACCATCTAGTTTAACATTGCTAACAGGCTAGAGAATTTTGTAAAGTCATGAATGGAGCCGTGAGCTTTTACTTGGGTAGTGGAAATGATTACCCAGTGTATGATCAATACAGAAGAAGTCATATTTTTGGCTATATTTAATGTAAAAAAAAGTGAACTTGCTGAAGGGGATAAATATAGCATTTCAAGGAGAACAATCATCTCTCACCTCCATTGACTTCTGTATAATTAATATGCTAGATAGTCTCGGGTCAATAAAGCAGATTTTCTAAACTTTTCTGATCATTTAGTTTACATGTAGAGAAAAAGTACAGAACATAGATGAAGTTTTATAAGTTTTTTCCCATTCCTTGTGAAAAAAGTCAGCTACTCGTAAAAAGGTAAAAAATGACAGTCCGTAAACATATAGAAATATGTAGCACACTTGCCAAAGTATTTCCAGAAAAGATTACACATGCACATATATGAATGAAAAGAATACCCTACCCAAGCATTGATAGAAAATTGTATGGTTTGTCGATCCCAGCGAACAGGGGTTGGATTTTGACCTGCAGTAGCCGATGGCCCAGAGGTTCTAGTAGTTGACCCTGCAGGAGAAAAAGTTTGGTCCAACTACTCAATCATATGGAAGAAGCAAAATGACAGAACAATAACAAGAAATTGAACTCAACTTTTATACATATGTAGACAATGGGATCCATGTGACTATATTTTAATCAATTAAATAACTGGAGCAGAGTGTCAGACCTGTATTGCGTGGTCGAGGCTGGTCATTTGAAGGGGCTGATGATGAAGAGGATGACCCAGATGACTTTGTCGACTGAGATGAACCATTTGTAGACATTGCCTCCACCACTAGATCAGGGTCCTGCCAATTAAATGCGTACAAAGATTATGAGCACAGCATATAAATATGCAGCACCTCTTAAGAATTACTTCCCCAAGAAAACCAACAATCACACTAAGTGACAATGCAAGCACAAATGAAAACCGCAAAATGAAAAGGCAAGAAAAAAAATCATCATTTGGCATGTATATGCGAGTAGTAGTCATACGGACAAGATATAAAATGTTAAAAGAAACATTGCGAATGTCATCAAATGACTAAGCAATACTCTATCCATCGTATCACAAAATCCCATTTGCAGAAACAAGTGCATTATTCAATTAAACCCGCATATTATACAATACTAAAGAATTCAAAACCAAAATTCCAAACATTGCCGAAAACCCACTGATAATTTCAACCAAGATTCAAACTTTAATTATTTTTTTCTGGCTTCTAGACAAATCAAGAATCAAGAAACTAGAATCGTCAATAACAGTACCAAACCTTATATTAGAAAAATAAAAGGAAAATCTGGGATTCAATCAAAATACTGCATACATGCAAAAGTAATCAGATTGTAAGTAAGATTCTAAATCCTAAAGAACCGAGACCCATTTAAAATTAATCCGAAAAAACCCAAGAGTCAAGAACCAAAAGCAAATCAAAGTGAGAAAGAAAGAGATGGTGTACGGACAATGAAGCGTTGGTAGAATTTGCGCTTGAAGTGATCAATGACATCAGAACGAGAAGACAGGTGAGGAGGGATGAGGATGTTGGACCAGTAATCAGCCCATCTAGGGTCGTTCTCGTAATCAAAAGCAGCCGCTGCTATCCTCTTAAGCTTCTGTGGATCCTCCCTTTCTTCTCCCATTTGTTTTTGCTAGCAGTATCTGATCTCTCTCCGGAGGATGAAGAAACTTGCGAGGCTGAATACTTTCTTCACTCGACACAAATGATACAATTGGACTCAATTTAGTATATTCAATGGATTTTTATTTTACAAATGAGTGACATTTTACATTGACCTAACCCCGTTCATGACACAGTTTATAAAAAAATTATATTATTTAAAAAATTAATTAGGTTTCACCAAATTTTGACCGATAGGTTGAGTTTTAGGAATATGAGAACGGGTGTATACTGGCAAATTTGATAATATTAGGGTTGTATCAACATTCTATATTTAAATTAATGACCGTCATATGAAAAAATATATCAATCTAAATCTATTAAAAAAATTTGTGTTAACATTGTAATTCCACACCTATATGTGAAATATAATTAGCTCAATTACTTACTTATTTAGTCGAAATAAAAAGAATTTATAATAAGTTAGAAAATTATGATAATAAGTTTGAATTTTGGGTCATTATGTTTTTTATTAAAAAATAAATACATAATGAAAGATAGTATTTGAGAGAATTCTAAGTTTATATATTCAATTCAGAATAGAAAAGTAAGTTGTTTTTTTTAGAATAAAAGGAAGTTGATATTTGCACAAGTTAGGATTGATTTTTATCTGATGGTTCTGAATTATTGTTTTTTGTTTGTGCGGGACTGAATTTCAAAAATATAGTCAAAAAGAGGGTTATGATTCATCATTTATAGGTTCAATCAAGCACTAAACCTAGATATATACAGGTCTAGTGAATTGCTAGATTCGCCATCTTCGAGCTCTAAACAAGCATGAGTCTAGTGAGTTGTTAGACTTAACATCTCCTATCATCTAGTTCGCAATCTACCAGACCCGTCGACTCTAGGCCTAAACTCTCTTTAACTTCAAAGAAATTTCAAGTTCCCTGATGGGACCATGGGTTAGAAATATTTTACCCTGACAAGTTAGAGATATTTTTATCCTAATGAACCGTAGATATTCTACTTTGACAAAATAAGAATTTCTTATCCTGATATATAAAAGATATTCTCTTGACAAAATGAATATATTTTGCTAGTACGCTAACTTTTCCCCTTTAAACAAAGAGAAGGACCTTAGAATGGCTATTGAGATAGGATAACGATAACTTTCAAGGAGGGAGCTTTTTCTTATCTCTATTTTTTAGATGATGGCATATCTATCTTTCTAAAAAGCCATTTTCTTTCTAAAAAAACTATAATGGATCTCTCTCTCTCTCTCTGAACCGCCACTAATTTAATCGTTGGAGAATTCCCAAATATATAGAAGAGAACCTTTTGCATATAATAAGCATGATCTACAAGCTGCTCAGCAAAAAATTGATGGATTAAATTGCTAAAATCAAATTATTAACAATCTTATCATTGGCTTTAACTTGGCTTTCAAGCTCATTGGATAATACCATATTTCATCATTATGTTATTAAACTTTGAATAAGGTTAAAAAACAAATCAAATTTATTTATTTTTATTCCTTAGAGATAGTAAAATAAGAATCTTTAATGTCTTATTATCAATTTTGGATTTTCTGATAAACATTGTTGCTCCCAAGTTTATAATCTTATAGTATTAGACTAGGTTAAAGGGTTTTACTCCACTACAATTTGAATTAAAAATAAAAAAAAAATTAATGAAAAAAAAATGTTCTAGCTATAAAGAGTTATTTGGTATTATTATTAAACTCAGTTTAATGATTCAATCTTAAATTATTCAGACCCGACTCCTTATCTAGCTTAGGGTTAACACTAAACCATATAAGAGTTGTCTTGATATGATTCAATCGACTTGAAGTGTCCAAATGCAACCTTAACGATTAGTAAAAAACATGGTTTTAATTTTTTTTTAAGTCAAGATGATCTTTTTTTTAATATTGAGACGACGACATATTGGATTGATCCGGGCTTCGCGGTTTAACCCATCCAATCCATGATCTAGATGATGGACTCCACTGAGTTTAATAATTAGTTTTTAAACTATTTTTTACTTAATTATAAGATAAAAAATATACACTCGGAAAACCGAGTATAAACTAAGCACAAATCAAATGTTTGTATGTTTATTTGAAATTATGATAACCATGTAAAAACAAATCAAAATAATTTATAAAGATAAATTCAGAATCAATCAAATATCAAATGATGAAATTAAAAAAAGGACACAAATGAAAGGAAAAGAAAAGGAGGGAAAAAGAAAATGCAAAAAGAAAGGAACCTCATTCATTCTTCATTTGAACAATGCATGGGCTCTAAATTTTTTATAGTTATACTAGTTTATAAGTCTACGCTACGCTGCAGGTCGAATTAAATTTTTTTAACATGATAAAAAAAATATTCAGGATACAGAGAAGTATTTTGTATTTTTTGTTAAACACGATTTAATATGTCAACCTTAAAATCTCTTGATTTGACTCCTTTTCTAGCCTAGTTTTAAAATTAAATCCTATGAGCAAGTCCACTTGGCTTGTCCAATGGTATCATGGTCAACCTATAAAATAAGTCTGAGGATGAAATTGACATAAAAAACCTCTCGACTCAAAATCTTTACCTAGCTCGGGTTTAAAATTAAACCTTATGCGAGTTGCTTCGATGCGAACCAATCGACTTTGTCTGTTCAAAGGCAACTTGGCCGAACAGTAAAATAAATATGATGATAAAATTGAAAGAAAAAATGATGAAATTAAAAAAATAATAATTAAAAAAGAAAAGAAGAAGAGTTTCACTGTTTATATGAATAGTAAAGCTCCATATTCATTTCCAAGTGTTTTAGTATAAAAGTGGTAATATTTTTTCTTACTCTTTCACAACTACTCTTAATGAAATAATAAATGGTGAATGTTCTATTAATTATTTAACTAAATAATGCTATACATTAGTAATTTACATGTAAGACAACAAAAGTCTTAGGGTGTGGTTATTTTTAAAAAAAAGTTTTTTTTTTTAAAAAAAAATAAGTTATTTTTCATTGTTTCGATGTATCAATGATAATATTTTCTTATAAAATAAATTATTTTACATTTCATGATTGTAGGTCATGAGTTTGATTCTCTCTCTCTCTCTTTCTCTCACTTATGTATGTCTCTTTCTTCAAAGTGAAACACATTGAGTAATTAATATGATATCATTAATTACAACTTGAGCACCATAAACTTTTTCCAATAATAACATTAGCTATGCCAGTAGTATTTGTGATAGTAATAATATTGATTATGTTAGTTATAATTGTAATAAGATATTGGTTGTTGTGGTGGTAGTGGTGATGACTATAATTATAAAATGGTGATTGTTTGTATAAGAGGATAATAATGTTAGTGGTAATGATAATGATGATGGAATGGAGTCGTGTGGTTGTTGTTGTTGTAGTGATGGAGCTATTAAAAAGTTATTGTGGATGGTGATAAAATAATAGTTATATTAGTAATAAGATATTGGTTATGATAAAAATCAACAGCGCTATACAATAATTGTGATAGGGTGATTATAAAGGTAATTCTAGTAATAAAAGGTTACAGTTGAATGATGATAAAATGATGGTTATATTATAATAAAATCGTGTTTAGGATATAATACTAATGTAATAATGATGGTATGGTTTGTTTTTTTATGGTTGTAACCATGCTAGTGATGTAACAATGGTTAAGTAATGATAAAAATAATAAAGATGGTGATAATAAATATTATAAATTAATAATTATATTTTAGTGTTTGTTTCCATTGAAAATGAGAAAAAATATTTCTTAAAATATCAACCACGAAGCAAACATACTTGTTAAAATCTTATACTCAAATAACGAAGCATAATTGATTAATGCCTTCACAAGATAACACTTTAATCAACAACATAAGAGGTGTTTATGTTAATGGGATACGATTCCACCGAGTGAGGTATTATTCCATTTGAGAAGGAAACCTCTGTGATTATGTTATATATCCTGGAGATGTTTGGAACCTCTAAAGGGAGTGAGGTATTATTTTTCCACGATTAACCCATTTAGGGGCAAGGGTATATGAATCTGGTGCTCATGTTGCTAAAAAAAAATATATCCTTGTTCTGATGCTAGTATTGGTTTTCCTAAAGCCGAATTGTTTCCTGTCTGTCAATGTCACTTTCCCTGTAGTTTAAGATAGGGTGGTTCGTTATTCTTGTAATGTTAAAGAATAATATAAATTATATTTTAAAATTTCATCTAAAAATTTAAGTTTTTGAATTGAGATGGTTCTTTGACATGGTATCAAAGCCTAAGTTTTTGGATTGAGATGGTTCTTTGACATGGTATCAGAGCCTCAATGACCAAGCATTCACGAGTTCGAATCTCACAATTCCTATTTATTTGATAAAAATTATGCACAAGGTAATATGGACTTTTGCAAGTTTCAAGCCCAAAAAACTTTCACTTGAAGGGGCGTGTTAGAGAATAATATAAATCATATCTTGAAACCTCACTTATCAGCTTAAGTTTTTGGATTGAGATGGTTCTTTGACATGGAAGTGATTATTTAAGCGATCCCCTCTGTTTCTTTCCGAAGCAAAGAGTTTTTCCGTCAGGCCCCATTGGAGACCAGACCATTCTTGAGACCTTATGGTTGGTAAAAACTAAAAGCAGCCACTAAATTTTATTCTAATTCAATTTCTTGCTCACTTTTCAATTGCTTTGGTGCTCAGCTTCCACCATGCGTTGATGAGAAATACAAGAATGGTTGCAGTCTCCTGCACGACTTGAAAGCTATTTAACTTTGATCAACAATCCCAATAAGAGATGTGTATATAGGGAATGCTGGACTTCTGTTTCATTGATTGCAAGACATTTGAGATGCCTGGTATAACAATCTGGCAAGCTTTGAATTACTTAGATTGCTGTGTATTTCTTCTGATAAGATTCCACTTCTTCCTCCTGACACCAGACCTTGTATGTTCAATTCATTTTCAAGTTGAATGGCTTCATCCAATCTCTGTACTACTCTTTCATAGCATATATATCGTCCACAAGCTCCATTATCCATAGCTTCATAAACATGGACATGTGCTTCCGCCACCTTCCTCACATCTGATATTCCCAGGAGGCCCTGCCGTAGCATGATCGGACCACCTATCCATGAGATCTTATATGTTAAGTTTCAGTTGTAGTGAACAAAATCCAATCATTTCTTTTGGATTCTCTAGATGTTCCATGGTCCAGAATTATTGCCTAGTTGTTATGTGTTCTAAATACAAGTACAAGTGTGATTTAGAGACAAACTTGAAAAACTGGAACTTCTTCTCAGAATCTTGGATTCGAACTCAAACTAAGTGGAACAAAAATGGATTAAATGTTGTTCTTACCTTTAAGATATGGTATAGAGGTTTCTTTGTGAGCATGGGGGAACGATGTAGCTATGAGAAGGCCAGGACAAACAGTTACGAGTCTCACTTTCAATTCTTTTGACTTCCTCCAAGCAATCTCTTCTGCTCTCAACTTACCCAAAGCAAGCCAAAGCTGTTTTACATATTGAAAATCCATGGAGAATGAATACTTTACTTTTTAATCAAGTACCAAAACAATGGTTAAATGGTCTTACGAAGAAAACTCCTACAGAAAAGATCTATGCAACAGGTTCGAGTACCTTATTTTCTCTGCAAAATTCTTCACTGCTCCAACAACTCTCATCAACAACGCTGTCCAAATTGGAAGAAGTCCAGATGGAAGCAAGAAGAGAAGAAGTGAAGATACATCTCCTTATGTATGCTGCCCTACCACATGCTTCAATAACATTCCTTGCGCCTTCAGTCTCAAGAAATGCCATTTGTTCCTGCAAATTATAACGCATTTTGAGTCTGGGATTTTTCTAATTATGCAATGTTTGAAAAGCATTTGGAGTTTTAACATTTTTTGTGCCTGCAAAGTTCACAAATCACACCTAAAAACTTCAAATTCCATGCATGATTAACATTAAAGCTTGTTCCTGCACTATGATTCTGCAGTAACTTACTGAATAACCTGAGATCCCGTGTGGATCAACGAAGGAAGAGGTGTGAAAAACTGCATGACAACCTCTAAATGCATCACAGAGACTTTCCAAGTCCTTCATCTTCGCCACTACAACACTCTCTAGTTTATTCATGTCGTCTTCTTTCATCTGCCCTTTCAAGTCCTCTAAATCCACTGCTAACAGCAAACCAACCATGGTCAACGAACACAGAGTTAGTACTATCTGGTGGAAAACAACAAGCCAGGCTGCTGATCCAACCAAAACCTTCTCAGCTCTGACATATAAAGAAAGAACCCAAGAAAACGAACTGATCTTCTACAATCCATCCCCCCCAAGAAACTGTATATATATATACTTACTCACCTTGGTTTTGGATAGTGACTCGAACAAGGTAGCCACGAGAAAGGAGCTCCTTGACTATATGAGAACCCAAGAACGAGTTCCCATCAGTCACACAGACCAGTTTATTATCTCTTGCATTCAAGCAAGAACTGAATTTCCTCCCGACATAGGGCTTCCCCTCGTCGCAGCAGAAAGCCGGCACAGGTGAAGGTCTTGGTAAAAGCAGCACTTCGTCTTCCATCATTCTCCCTCTGTTTCTGTCTAGATCTCCCTAATGTGCATGGCATTTAAAGGAAGAGGACTGGCAGCTGGCTATAAAAATGCTCGGAAGCGGTAGATAGGAACATTAGATGTATGGAACACAAGATCCCACGAGGGTGGTAAGTATGGTCTTTGGCTCGAAATGAAGACCGAAATGAAGACCGATATTTCCGTTACGGTAACATGTCAGAAGCCCGGATGCTGTAAAGTCAAGATCCAAGGGCATTCATGAATTATTATTATTATTATATTATTATTAATTCTCGTTGAAAATCATCTAGAATCTGTATAATTATGAAGAGTTGAAGATGGCTTTGGTGTTCAATCGGTGACCACACACACCATAATTTTTTTTTTTTATTATTTATTTACATGAGTGTCCAGACCAGCTTGCGCGCACCACGACTAATCTTACGGTCCACTAAACATCCTGCAAACTCAGTGAGCATGTAAGGCACCGCGAGGATGACAAACGTGCACAATAAGATTTGAACCCTGGTACAGAGGAAGAGAACAACCCCCTTCCACCACTAGGCCAAGACCACATAACTTTAATTACCCATAAACTTGACTTCGATTAAATTAAATCTATTGTTTTATAATTGAAATTAGCTAATATTTTTAAAAAATATACTAATTTTGATTTTTAAAAAATTAATTTGAATTAATATACTCGATTTATGACCTTGGACCGGGCGGATAATATTAAAAAACTATGCTTGTCATGATAAATAGTTGACCACGTAAGGCCTATCCCAAAGAGGAGGAACGGAAATCAACTCTTCCACCAAACAATTTATTACATAGATCCAACCCCAACATATCACATTCTTTGTTTATTGCACCTGTCCTGTCGGATTTGCTAACTAATTAGTATTAATATTTGGTAGTGTAATAATGTTTGTTTTTAAAATATTTTTTATTTAAAATATATTAAAGTAAAAAAATTATTTTGAAAAAAATTTAATATTTATATCAGCATATTAAAATAATAAAAAAATTAATTTTAATCACATAACCAAATTGGCTCTTTAAAAGTTCAAGGTGTTGTTTTTTTCTTTTAACATATTAAAAACAAATTGGAAAGTATTATAGTTGAAAATAATTATAAAGCAGTAAACTGGAAATAATTATAAAAAAAATAAATTTTTATTAATTGTTCTATTTGGAGGAGCACAATCTACAAAAAATTTATTAGTTATGCTCTTGATAGAGCAACTGAGTTATGCTACTCGTAAATGCCGAGTTAATTGGCTGTGTTGCCATTTTTTTCTTTCTCCTTCTCCCTCACTAGACCAGCCATTTCCCCTTTTTCTCTAACGCTTGTTTTTGTCGCTTCATAGCCTTCTTCCACCGCAATATCATCGCCCCCTCCTTCTTCAGCCGCCGTCACCATTCCCATCACCTCCACCTTCAACAATTTCAAATTAGCACTTTTTATCATTTTTAATATTGTGAAATTTATTGTGTTTTAATGATTTGTTAGGTTTCATTTTGTTATGTTGGGTTTAGTTAAATTTAGATCAATCTCAATCAAGTATAAACTGCATCAATTATGTATAAATAAGTTTTCCTTCTTTCATTAATGGAAATTTTGTCCTCACCAAACTCCATATATAGCTCACCAGTCTTTGACTTTCTGTCACTCACGCCACCATTTTTAGAGGTTTCAACCCCTTTGTCTGCCCTGTTTGAAACAGAAAGGCTTCCGCTCCCCACCCTTCCAATCCTTCTCCTTCCCTTTCTCTTTGTATGGTCGGAGACATCTACAGTTATGGTTGTCAAGAAAAAATCTATTTCATATGATTGCTTTTTAAATAATGTTTTGTATTAAAATATATGTAAATGATATTTTTTTATTTTTTAAAAATTATTTTTAATATAAATATATTAAAATAATTTAAAAATATCGTTAATAAAAAAAAATAAAAAAATAAATATTTTTAAAACATAAAAATAAATTATTTTGAAAAGGACCGCGGGATTTCTTGAGAAGAAATAACGACTTTGGAAACTCTCTTCTAATGACGTGTTTGGTAGTATAGTAGCGGTTGCTTTTCAAATAGCTTTTTGTGCCGAAATACATGTCAATGATGTTTTTTTATTTTTAAAAAATTATTTTTGACATCAGCACATCAAAACGATCTAAAAAATACAAACCGAACTTAATTTTAACAAAAACAAAAAAAAAATCAAATTTAAACAAAACACAAGTAAAAACACAGCCCCAAACAAAACATGTCGGTGCTGACTGTAGAGCGAAACCCTTGGGATCTAGTCCACAACCAACATGGCATCCCTTACACTTCCTATTTCCACACGTACACGTCACACGAGATGATGACGTGGCAGAACAAGATGAGACAATCAAGTAGGCCCCACCTCTTCTCCTTTATACTTTTATTAATCGGACAACTAAGACAATCAACAAAACTTGAAAATAATATTTATATTTAGGCTTGATATTCCCTGTAAAACAAGTTTGTTATCAGAATAGAAAACCTTCTTATGCTTAAATTAATAAAAAAAATGTAGGAGAATACATGTTTTGATGGTTGTGTGTTCTTGCATGAACTTGAACTCTTCGAATTTTTTTTCTTCATTTTTACCTTCTAACCCAATATATTTATACAAATCGGTCATATGAACTTATCAAGTGGAGTAATGATGGGGAGTAATTGTTTGCTCTTACAAGTAACATAAAAAGATTAGTTATTGTTTGTTGTGCTATTGATAAAAAAGATGAGCGGTCATGTGTGATTAATAAGAAAAGTTGATGTACTCTACGAAGTTAGGTTAATGGAAGATGACCATTTCTCAAGAAAAGTAATGCTGTAGCGACAATTCATGTGTAAATATAGAAAAGTGCGATGTTGTAATGAATTTCTTGAATATCTTAATTTTGCTTTGTGACCTGTGTCCATTGCTGGACCTCTAGGAATTTGCACGGAATTGGGACTCGGTCTGAGGATTGTTGGTTTGAGTCTACTTGAACCGGAGAGCAGTCCGCTTGAAAAAGAAGCGCAAATATGATATGTTGTCGCAGGCCAAAAATTTAACGAGCAAGCACCTCTGTGCAAAAAAGGGGACAGATTGCTTTCCGTTTGGGCCTCAAACGGACAGCCCTTTTTTTTTTTTTTTTTCCATCATCATCATAGCCATACACAAATTTCTTCTATCCACTTATTCAACTAACCTGTTCCATTTTTGAATTATTATTATTTTATGCAATCAAGATAGGGAATTTCCCATTTTCAACTCCAACAACTGCTGCTATGGAAGAAGCAGACCATTGCTTCAAGGCTCTGCAAGCACTTGATTGCACAGGAAAACCGACACTCCTGGGAAAGGCCATGATTCGGTATCCCACGAGTCCTCGCCACTCTCGATTTCTCCTTACTGTTATCCAAATGATGAGGAAACAGAATAAGAAAAATCATGCGAGACCAACTGTTGCTCAAGAACATGCAGTTGCAACAGCTGCAGCAGCGAAGCTTGCCTAATCCTTTTCTCATGTGTTTTGGAGGAGTTTGAGCAGGACCGAAAATCTACTACATATACTTCTTTGAGTCTTTATAGAAGATGTAAATTTGTCTGAGCAGGATTAATTATGGACTCATGGAACCATGGAGGATGTAGAGCAAGCTTGGAGGGATTTGTCCCGTGAGAGCTCTTCGAAAAGAATCTAAAAGAGAACGAGGAAAGGTCTAACGTGTAGCTATCTGTGAATCCTCTTTAGAATTTTTTGTAGGCTAGAAAGGTTTTTTTTTTTTTTCCTGAATCCTCTTTAGAATTGTTGTTCTCTAGTTTGCTTGCTACTATACCGAAGTTTTAGCTGAAGAACACTTCATGACACACCAACACATACTGCTCATATTATTTCGAAGTCAATGATTTGACTCAGAAAATAGTAGTCCACGATGATCAAGGCCAAGGAGCATTATTTTTACAGGAGATGTGATCACTTCGAATTGCGAAAACTTACGTCTAAGTATATCGAACACATTGGCACTCAAAGTAAATTGGATCCTCATAGAATTGTCACTCAGTAGGAATACAAACAAAAGGATTTTGAAGTACTGTCAGTTTCTCAAAACAGGATCTGTACAATTTGATGAAAACATCAAGTCCTTTGGAGCCTAGATTATACCACTATTATACAACAAAAGAAACCTCAATCATGAAAACACTATCACAAAACAGCTTCACAAAACAGTTTTCTATTATTCTAAATCTCTTTAAATGAAGAAAAAAAGAAGAGAAAATATATTGAATTTTTGTAAGGAGTTCACCTTGGGCCAGAGAGCTCCATTGCTTGGACTAGTAATGATGAGTCATCGGTGAGATCAGAATATCGATCTGACGAGGAGAACTCGTGGGGTTTGGACTTGGTTGCTTCTGCTCTTTGAGAAGCTTCCCAGCTTTCCGCTAGCCCATCTCCTTCAAGCATTTTAACTACTTCATACATTTTAGGTCTTTGGCTTGGAAGGTATTGGGTGCACAAGAGGGCAACTTGTACCATCTCCTCAAGCTCAATTCTATCATAATTTCCCTTTAGATCCTTGTCTACAAGCATTTCAAGCTTTTTCTCTTGATGAATCTTCTTTACCTGCAATTGTAATCAACACATATCAGAGAACTGAACTGCAGACTGTAGAGCAAAGATTTCTAAAGCATTTAGAGGCAGAATTGATATGAAGTAGATTGTAATCACCCAATCTAGCATGGCTCCTTTCTGATTGGCTGCCTTGCCAAACTCTAGTGCTCTTTGGCCTGTGATTAATTCAAGAAGCAGGATACCAAATCCAAAAACATCTGTTTTATCTGAGGATTGACCAGTTGAAAGATATTCAGGTGCTATATGCCCGACAGTGCCTCTCACGGCGGTAGTGACATGTGAATCTTGATGATCCAAAAGCTTTGCCAACCCAAAATCACCTACCACAGCTTCACAATAATCATCAAGCAATATATTTGCAGCCTTAACATCCCTGTGGATTATCTTTGGATCACACTGCTCATGGAGGTACAATAGTCCCCTCGCAGCTCCTAAGGCAATTCTCTTCCTGGTGCCCCAATCCAAGACTGGTTTCCCTTTAAAAAATAATGCAGGATCATCAGTTTAGCTACTCAAAATATGCATTTTGCCATTTTAGGCTAACGATACTGACAATCATAGCAATAGAAATCAAACTCGGCTACCTTTGAGACGAGAAGCGACGCTGCCATTGGACATGTATGGATAAACTAGAAGTCTTTCTGTTGGTGTCATACAAAATCCGTAGAGCCTAAGGAGGTTCCGGTGCACTGCTAAGCTGATCATCTCAACTTCTGTTTGGAATTGAATCTCTCCTCCACTGGCACTGCCATCTTTAAGCCTCTTGACAGCTACAACAGTACCATCATGGAGAATCCCTTTGTACACATTGCCAAAACCTCCTTTTCCTAGTATGTTCTTATTGCTGAAGTTGTTTGTCGAAATCTGAAGTTCTCTAAACTGAAATTTCCTCAAGTTTCCAAGAGAAACTTCCTCGTGTTGGCGATCTGATGAGTCACAGAATTGCATCATCATATTTACTAACTATTAGCTACCATAGCAAGTATTTAGTAAAATTAAAGGGTTATATATGTTACACACCTTTAACATCAAAAAATGTAGGTTGATTGTTCCTTTGTCTCCACCACAAAAATAATCCAAACACAAGAATGATAAGTGAGACAGAACCAACGCTTGAGCCAAATGCAAGAGCTATTTGGTGACTCTTCGGTCTGGCTGCAGGTTGGGCTGCTAAAGATGTGATCAGATTACTGTCATTATCAATCCAAAGCAAGTTGCAAATTGTGAATCGAATTATTAAATTAGGATAGCACATTCCATTTTCCTTACTTGGTGTGTTATTCAAGTTCATGGACATTGGCATTAGGGTTGTCCCATAGCATTCTGGTTCAGAACCTGTTGGACAGATTAGAGGGTTTCCAGAAATGCTGCAAGAATAAGAAATGCAACAGAAGATACATTTAAAGTTGGCCTTCCAATTCACTATTCAGAGAAAGAGGGAGGAAGAGGAGAGAGATTTACCTGAATGTTTTGGTAGGAAATCTTGGCACAGGGCCACTCAGGTTATTGAATGACAAGTCACTGAAATCCACAGACAAAAAATCTCTTTTAAAAACACATTTTAATCAGGTTATAAATCTTTGATTTACAAGAATAGGATCAAGAGACGTACAGTAACACAAGCTGGGTCATGTTAGCCAATGACATTGGGAATTCTCCAGAGAGACTGTTATTATTTAGCTTCCTAATCCAGATCAAAGAACCCAAGTCAAAATTAGACCCAAAGGAGAGAGATTCTTTAGGAAGCAACAACAAAGTACTTCAAGCTTAATACTGTAATTGCAAAATTTCAAGCTCACATGTATTCTAGATTCCTCAGATGGCCTAAAGAGGAAGGAATTTTCCCAGTAAAGAAATTGTTCGAAAGATCAAGTGTGTGAAGCTTTGAGAGCTTTCCTATCTCCGCAGGAATTGGTCCTGTAATATTATTGCTCTGCAGGAGCCTGAAAATACATGTAACATGCCAAATGTTAAGACTTAATAAAGTAACATAAGAAGGAACTTCCTCTCTTCAAAACTTCAGCAGAACTGTCCGTTTGTTTCTTGAGTACTTACACAGTCTGAAGATTTGTCAAGTTGCCAATAGTTGGAGAAAGAGTTCCAGATAAATTCTGGCTAGGAGTTCCCCTGCAACAAGGCCATTTCAGCATCCTCAATAAATGATCATTTCTTGTTTCTAAATTACTACCAATCCATATCAGTTTCATGACATTCAGGCTATGTTTTGAGATTTTTGTTTGAAATATGAGGTTGTAGAAGACTCACAGGCCGATGACAAGACTCTCAGAAGAGCAAGTGACCATAGTCCAGCTACATGGATCAACAGCATCTCCATCCCAATTCTCAAGAACCCCGTGAGGGTCATCTAAAGAAGCTTTTATTCCCATTAAAGCTTGAACTGAAAAATGAACACCCATGTCAAAAAAGACCTTCCATTTTTCTTCATATTAATTTGAAGCCAAGGGAAAGGAAAGAATTTTGAAGTTACCTTCATAGTTTACTCCTTTAGGAGTCAGCAATCCATTCACAGTAGTCAGAAACCACAAGCAAGCCACAAAATAGAGACCAACTTCTCTTCTCCTCATTGCCATTGCAGTCATGGAGTGTACAAGAACCACAGAACAAAACAAGAAATGCTAAATTTTTCTGCAAATGGCAACTGTTTTAGCTACCAGAGAAATCACCTTTGAAATGGTTTACTTTTGAATAACGTAATACTTAGATTTGAACCCACGTCTTGCCTTACAGGCCAGAAATCCATTCACCAAAATCTTTTCTGTGTCAGACCCAAGAAAAGAACCAATGTTTTGGCTGTATAATAAAGGGAACTGGCATTAGCATGCCTGTCATTTAGTCAGTATAGGTTAAAGAAAAGAATAATATATATAGCCATACTATATTGTATACGGCCTTGATCTTAAAAGCACCAAAAGTAAATAAATCTAGGCAATATTCTTAATCCAAGGAGAGAATTGGAAATTCCCATTTCTGAGTTAATCATGCATTGCCCCAGAAAGCATATTTTCTTACCCTGTAGCTGTGAATTTATATTACTCGCCACAGTAGTGACAAACAAAAGGCAACTAGGCATGAAAATTATAATAATTACAAAATATTAAGATAGTTTAAATATCTGTATGCATAGAGTGAATCAAAATTCTTTCTGGGTTTGTGAGTCATCAGTCATCTTGTTATAGACATGGAGATAGGTTATGCATATGCTACTGTTGTTGTACTATGTACCAAAAACAAATACAACAACATGAGGATTATTGTCATGTCTGCGTGTACTTTTCCAGGATGTTCATGGTTATCACTAAAGGTAGTGTCTCTGTAATGAGATCAAAATGCATTGCTTGAGGCAGAGGAATCCAACATTCTCTTGAGTTCGGCCATACAGCAAAAAGACCTAAAACCCATTTTTCTAAATTCTAATTTCTAACCTTTTACTCTTTATTTTTCTGAGAATGTGAGGATCTCGAGGCAGAAAAACTTGAGGCTCGAGATTGATGGTGGTGGATTTGGTCACCCACTATCTTAGGACCATGACACCATGAGTATCTTTGTTGGCATTGAACATTTTTATATTACTATATGCTCTTGCCATTGTTTGTATATGTAGTCACTTTTGTGCTGTAAAATGTTGGGAGATTGCTTTTATAGATTCCATACAGCCAACCACTATCAGCTAACTGTCACACACAGAGAGTCTTCTTTTTCTTCGACAGACAGTCCTTCCAACCCCAAAAAGAAAAACTTTTAAAAGCAAAAGCTGCAGTATAATAGCGTGTGTTTACACAACTATGGTAGTAGTTTTTGTTTTCGATATAAAAATATTAAAAAATTTAAATTTTTAAAAAATACAGGTAAAGCCGCGTTCCAAACAGGCTATCATTCTCTCGAGATGAAATTACTAAAGCACTTTGATAACATAACGGTATCATCGAGCATGAACAGTTCAAAAAAAAGAAGAAAGAAAGAAGAAAGCATCATTGGCTGTGTGCATTACAGCATGCTTGTAAAAATGGTGGAATTAAAGGCTTTTGGAGGACTGCTAGAGATCTGTGATCATTTGGGAATCCAGACTTTGAGCATGTTTATCTGTCTTGTTACAATAATTATGTGAACTTATGACAGATTAATTAAGAACCCAAATCCAAAACAAGCTGATTTTCAGCCCTAGAAGAAGCCTTAATTAATGTGGTCGACGTTGTTGCTTCTGAGAAAAGGGCCTGTCATGTATTTGATTGTGCCATTAGTATCAAAATTTGTCATATATGTCAATGTCACATGCAACAAATTAAGCAATTCACCCAATAAATAATGTCTATTGGCATTTAGTTCTCACTAGATGTGTGTTGCAGCTAGCGAGAGGCCAGGTTATGTTTTTTTTTTTGTTTTTTTTTGTTTTATTGTTTTATGTTTTATAAATAAAATAAAATAAAATAAAATATGTGAAGCAGGTTATATATAGAACCAAGTAGATTAGATAAATTAGTTTTATTTTAATTAGATAATTAAAAAAATTGACAACAACACCAAATAGATCAAATAAAAAATATTTAATTATAATAATCTGGAAAATTTTATTTTTTCAAAATAATAATAATAATATAGCTTAATTCTTAATCAATTAAACACGTTAAAAAAAAATAGATAAGTAACAAAATAAGGGCCTGAACTAATCTTGAACTAACCAGAGTTGGCATGACAAACCTATAACTCGAGTAATAAAAAGTACGCCAACCCAAGTCAAACTAGTAACTCAGGTTATGAGATCAGGATAATCTGATAGAAAAGAAAATAAAGAAAACCACAAAGCCATTCTTTTTCAAAAAAATCAATATCGAATGATGAAATCAAAAAATAAAATAAGTAAAAGAAATTGATGTTAATTTGTGCTACCTTTTTAAACTTAAAACCCGGGTTATTAGACTAAAAATACCATATGAAGAAAAAAATCATGAAACTCAATCCTCAACTAATTAAATATTGAATAATAAAATCAAAAAAACAAATCTATTATACAAAAGGATCTAAAACTAAAATAGAAATGAAAACAATGATCATTAAAATTAAAATTAAAAAAAATTAGAGGACAACAACAAATTTTTTATTAAAGGATGAAATTGAAAAAATGAGGACCGTATTAAAAAAAATATCATAAATTGAGATTAAATAATGAAATTAAAAATAAATAAAAATTTTACAAGAGGCTAAGAATAAGAATTAGAAATTAAAAAAAAAACCAAAGTTGAAATATAAATAACTATGAAAAAAATTCAAAGTTTTTAATAGCTAGTGAGAATTTCAAAGGGAATAAAAAAAAAATCAAGGAAAAAAATAAGAGACCACCGAAGACAAACCATCCCACCACCCTAACACGTGCAACTCTGCCACAAAAAAGATGTTGTGATGATTCCAACAACATGATGGAAGAGAGATTTTGGCCGCCAAGAGAAGTTATATGCACCACCAAAAGATCATAGATATCTCATTCCAGTGTGTGTTACAAGCACTAGCCACTTTTTTATTTATATAATATTTTATTTTTAGCAAAAAAACAATCTATCCTTATTCATGTTGATAATAACAAAAAAACCATAATAAAAAGAAAAAATAACCTCTAGATACAAGCTTTAAAAATTTCACTTTTAAGAGCGATTGAGTCATTGTTTGCGCATTAAAATGTGAAAAGATAAAGAAATTCAAATATATTATTTTTAAATTTTTTTTCTTTTAAGGATAAATCAATAGTTTTATTGTGCTTTAAAAAATGAAGACCGATAATGACCATGAAGCCTTGCAGTAAACCAAAATACCTCTAACATAAATGCTATTAATTTTTTTTTAAAAAGAAAAAATAATAATTATACTATCTAGCTAATGAATCGCGGAATGTGTGTAGGTGGACAATGAATCTCCCTACAGTTTTAGCTTTCTTTTTATTTTAATTGTCAAAAAATTCAGGCGAATATAAAGATTCTAGCAACCATATGATGTGCTTTGAATTATCTTGGCTGAGATTTCATTTAGTTTTGGACTAATCGACCATTATAGAAGACAAAGACAACAAATATTTATCTGAACAGGATTGAACAACATCTAATGATAGCCAAAATACAAAAAATGAAACAGTCACGAGTGATTTTTGAGCTCATGTGAGGGTGAAATATCTCGAATCCATTCAAAATTTAGGCAGTCTCGACATTGGATAATTAGGAAGGCCAAGACGACCCAGCAGGCAATCATAGCACCAAAAAAGAAACTGGGAATTTGACCAAGCAGAAGAAAATATTGTAGCAATTTAATGTCATAAAATGACAAATATGTCCAGAGATTAGGGACCAAAAAGATTACAGCAGGGCCATATATATATATAATTGTCTCTTTCCCCTAAACAAATTTATTATAAAGGAAGTGCTAGATTTTGATTCCAATTATCCAATTAAGGCATAGTTTTTCCCTTCGTTTGTCTTCATTGCATGTCTTTACTGCTTCGTTTGTCCTTGGAAAACTAACAATAATATTTAGGTCACAGCACCACAGTGCTGGTGTGGCATGGAACTCTACAGCCTAGTAGGATATTGACACGTGGCAAGCCTTTATACTATTATGCCACATGTCTTACTGTGATTGGATTGGCTGTCAAAGTGGTGTCAGGGTCTCGTATAATTGCAAGATGACAAGAGCGGAGGAGAGGGATAACATCATACTACTATAGCATAAAATATTATGTAAGAAATGACTGTCCACCATATATATATATATATATATAGTAATGTGAGTGTCTAGAATAATTTACATATATTTTGATTAATTTTATGTGTTTTAAAATTAATAATTATATAAATTTTTAGTGATCCTAAAAGGATTTGAATTCATAATCATTGAAAAATAAATCTAAAACTTGACTAGTTAATCTATTCTTTAAAGCTATCAATTATATATACTTATATATATATATAATTATGTTATGTGTTGAATAGCTACATTTAAATTTAAATTATTAAATAAAAAATATTTTAAAAAACAAGATACCAAATACTAGGTCACTAAACAAATGCACTTGGAGATAAGTTAAATGAGTAAGAAATAATTATGCTCGGCCAAGTTGTTGAGGCTTTAATGGAGGAGGGAAGATCCATTTACTTCTACATTGTTGATTATTAATAGTAAGTACAAACCCACATGGTATATGCCCTAGACAGAGGCAATATTGCAGCAAAAGTTGAGATTTTCAGGCCATTCAAACCAAAGTTCAGAAATCCTTAGACCCCATCTCGTCGTCCCCATATCTCACAACCCTCTGCCTGATAGTCTTCTCTTGTCCACTGTAATAGAGGGTCATTTCTCATCAAAGAAGCTCAAAAAAGGTTGATCATGCACGCTGCATCATGGGATCCAATGGCTGATGATCAGAAAAAGCTCAGTTGAAGTACCATTAGCTTAGTTGGTGATATCAAAAGTTTTTCAAACGTCTTAATAACTTTTGTAGATTGTTCATAATAGTTGCAGCAATTCTTTCTTCTCAATAATACTACTTGTAATGTGTGTGATGATTTGAAAAACGCTTTCCGAGGGACAGCGGGCATAATTCGTGCGACCCCAAGTGGAGAGCCACCGGTCTGGCCTTCCTTTAAAGCTTTAGAATGAATTAGCACTTTTCTTAAAAAGAAGATTATTATCAATGCATGCCCAATTCACACATAGAGCCATTGAAAGTGAAAGAAAGAGAGATGATCAGGATTATGTATTAAAGAATATCTCAATTCAAGTTGTTAGATGGAGTTATAGGATATGATTTATATTATTTTCTAACATATTTTTTCAAATGAAAGCCCTTTAAACTTGAAACTTGTACAGGTTATGTTTAATTTTTATAGAAATGATGATGGTAAAATTCGAATTCATAACTATTTAATTATTAAGGCTCTGATATCAAATCAAAAACCATCTCGTCCCAACAGTTTAAAAGCTCATACATTGGCTGTGATTTCTTAGTGAGTTCTCAATTCAAAAGCGCAAGCAGCAGCTAGCTAGATGCCCAGTGTAAACCCCCTTATTCAAGGATTCAAGCTATGAGCGAGGCCCCAACCACATGATTCCTCTCGCTCTCCCCAGCACCATACAAAAGAACATCAGTTATTACAGCCTCTTTAGCAGTCCAAGTTCATCTCCGAATATGAAGTCCATCAAAAAGTACACGCCCTAATACATGGTGGCCATTATTCTTGTGTTCTTGTCGGCCAGATTGAAGGAAGGCTAGGGGAAAAAACTATTTAAGTGATATTTAATTGTATCTCTTTCGGGACATGAAGGAGGGTGGATCATTGACAGGAAAGTGAAAGTAAAACGTTCACAAATGAAAGACAGTAATGGTACCAGTGTCAATAGTATGGAGGAGAGAAAGCAAATGTTAGGAAACACTAGGTCCCTCATTTCTTCTTTTTTTCACTTGCCGTAGATGAAATTATTGGTTTACACGACCTTTTTTTTAACAGCTACAAAAGAACCCCCAAAGTCTAGAAACTTGCTTTACAGGACCTCTTCCAGTCCCTCCTGCCCACGAAATTATTTGGTTCCATGGCCCCATGCTCTTCTTTTTATCACTGTCTTTACAATGTGTTGCCTGTGGAACAATAATAGCACCCCCCCTCCCTCTTTCTGCTCGTCTTTAGAGAAAATTCTGATTCTTGTTCAATTGAAAGAGAAGAGTAGAAGTTCAAATCATTTCTCGGCCTTGTAAAGTAGCTGGTATTGTACAGTCGAAGAGATGTTTCTTGTAAGAAATAGTTGAAGAGGAGTTTCAATTTTTCATGGCATTATCCACGCACAATTTTCATAACTTTTTGGAGGCCAATGGCCAAATGATGCTAATGTGTAATTACCTCACTGCATGCATTACTTGCAATTGTGATGAGATACGTGTTACAATAGCCTGAAATCTAGAATTTTGGTGGAAAATAGGAACGTTGGATTTGAATAAAAATAGCAGAAATATCCACTAAATTAAAATCCAATAGCCTGTATTGCATATATAGCCACATGAATCCAAACCGTCCTTGGTTTTCTTTTCTTTCTTTTCTTTCAACTGTAATCTTTGCCCCACGAGAAATCACCTCAAGATTCACTTACAAATATGCACACAGACATGGATGATAATAGTCACATGAATCCAAACTATCCTTCCACATAACAGAAGTCTAGGGAACATGAACCATTCCCGCGAATCTTGTCAGAGCAATCTGATATCTTCCTTGTAAGTGTATATATAATTTTTGGGGTGGATAAACAACCCAGCAAGCTAGACTGCAATGGTCCGGTTTTTGGTCCCCTATTCACTGATTCAACTGTGACGCTCTTTGGATAGAAGTAATAGCTACTAATCATCACAGAATGATGGCAATTTTTGTCATACTTGTTGTAAGAACATCAGTTGTCATGTTGTCCAGGCCTGAAACTCCAGAACTCGTCACATGAATTCAAGATATATGAATACTAGGCTCCAAGAAGAAGCTTCCACTGTTGATCTCCCATTATAAATTCAATTTCAATATTCCATCAGCATGGTGAAGAATGGTTACGATCATTTGTTTGGTCACTCTCATCACGTTTTGCCAATTGATGGGTCTTATTCGATCCATTTGCTTGAAAATTTTAATGGGAATATATACAACATAATCTTAGAATTTTGAATGGAAATTAAAAAAAAAAAAGGGCAACTGACGTATCATTTTCCTCCAACTTGACAAGGTGAGCATACAATCTTGCATATTCTCTGAATAAACAACGCCAAAAACACAGAATTAGAAAGCACACTAAGGTTTAATATTAACCTAATGACCTCATTAAGAGTAGAAAATTAAGTTTGCAATCAAGAGCAATTTACAGCAAATCATTGCTAGCCATCTTGCAATCAAAAGATGCATGTGGATTTTTTTCTTCTATTTTCTTTCCTGAGAGGCATTCTGTAGAACGCCTGCGTTGTTTTACCTACTCTAGAAACACATTTTGAAACCCTATGCTGATCTAGAGAATCCACATCTCCAGTGAGAAAAAAAGCTCAAGGTTTGGTGCCCCCACCTCAATTATTCAAAAAGACAAATACGGGAAATTACATCAAGAAAACAAGTTCTTGCTTTCCTAATCAAAGTCTAAATCATACTACTTATTTTTATTGAGAGTTACTATTTATGAATTTGTTTGCAAATTTTGAAATGCTTAGGAATGACAGAAAATTAACTTTATATGATAAGATAGGTCCTTGTAACCAAAATAAAGCAATTATTAAATGATTCTTTGATTGTTGTGCAAACAAAATGAAGAGATTAGCAAGCTAATCAAATACAAAAGTCGGTGGCTTCAGATGAAGGTGGACCTGAAATTTCCGACTTCCCTTTAAAGCGAAGAAAGGCATGTGCCGGTGCGTCCGCCCCCTTTTTGGCCTGCATACACATACAACAAAAGTACTCAGCGTTTTTCTGTCCATGAACTATATGTAACATGGAAATGAAAATGACTAAATGTTAAAAAATTTACCCAACCTAATTGTTGGATCAGTAAATTCAATATACTATCCGTCTGTTTAAACACCTCATCTTGGAAAGGGCCGGAGGGTACCAACTTAACATGCTCGGGTTTGACAGGGTACTAAACCCAGATGACATGGGTCTAGCTTACTTCTAGACCCAACACTCTTGGTTTAGTAATGCACAGAGTCTAAGTGCTTGCAGGTGTGGCAAGATGCCAGGCCATTTCCTTTGGCTCAGCTATGTATTGAGCCCAAATATCCACGAGTTTGCCAAGATGTCGGACCCAACACCGTTGGGCTTCACTACGTGTTGAGTTCAAGTACATGAAGTCTGGCAATACATCAACCTAGACACCCTTGAGGTCAGCTACTCGTTGAGCCAAGTGTTTATGGTTTGGCAAGATGCTAGACCCATACACTTGGGCTCAGCGCGTTGCCAGAGCCAACACCCTTGGATCCAACTACGCGCTAATTCCAAGTGCTTGTGGGTCTTGCATCCACTTTTGGATTTGAAATCAGTCAAGGTCTGAAATATACCAGGAATTGAAAGTTTTTATAGGCCTCATACCAGGTCATAAGGCTATTTTATTATCCTTAACACAAAATGTTAAAAATCCAGGTAGTTTTTCTCTTACTCCTAGGCATGTAAAAGTCTTTGAGAAGCCTGTCTTTATTCATGCATCATTAATATTAATAAAGAGCTATTATCATCAACATTAATGTTGCATATAAAATAAATATAATCTACACGGATCCTTTTAATATTGATGTTAGGGTTATTTCCATCGATAATAATATCGTGTAAAAGTATTTCTTCTCATCTATGTTCTCAAGAGGAAATGACTCCACCTCTTCAACATAATAAAATATTTCAGGTTATAAATATCATTCAATTCATCTAGGTAAAGGGTTCACACTTTTTCTATTCTCTAAAGTATATATATTTTTATTCTCAAAGTATTTATCATACTTTTTGTTTTTAATTTAAAGCTCATCCCTCATGTATTGCAATCTCTTATAAAAATTATTGTTTTATCATTAAATGGTCCTTAAATCTTACAAATAAGATTGTCTTTGAGGTGTCAGGACTTTTATCACCATCTATCAATTTTATAAACTCTAGAGGAGAAAGCATGGAAGTGAACATGTGACCATCCTTTATTCATACACTCAAGATTCTCATCCCTAAGCATAGTGGATTTTGAGAACATCATCATTGGCGTTTGTATGAGAAACTAATAAAAAACCATACTATTCTTATAGAGTTGGTTTTTGACATCCCTTATCGTTATTAACAGCATATAATCAAGATACTCCTAGGGTGAGACATGTCACAGAACTCTCTATAATGGCAGACATGTCTACGCCAACAAAGATGCAGCAACTCATCCGTTAGGTAAACCATTTCTCAAGCTGTATAGGCAACCCAGGGACAACACCAAACCTTACCACCCCAGCAAGTCTCGGCACACGATATAGCTCATTCAATCCCAACTTCTTAACCACAAATTGCACCTTCAATTAGGAGACAATTGTCTTATCCTGAAAAGGCTGGACCGAACGACTTGGAGAGCTTTCCACTATGACAACCCTTTATCCCTCCCTAAATGCCATTCCTATTGACGTGAAACTCTTCCAATCAGCATTCATTCTAAATATAATCTATCTTGCCACCGCAAGAAAAAAATTGTTTATCAATCATGTTGTTCTATACAAGAATCCTCCAGCTTCTCAAAGCCTGTTAGAAAAAATTCTGGGAGAAGTATTTTTGGTCAATACCTCTAGATGAGACTTACGGTCCTCATAAGATTAAAGCATCTCCTTTAACTAGATGAATCTTATATATTCATATCCTCAAGGAGTACATCTCTACAAAGATGACCTTGAACAACTATAATGGTGTGGCAGATCCACGAGAACATGTTTAAAATGCACATAAAAACTTTAAATTGGTCATTTAATAATGTGATGCTATGTGCAAAAATACTCCCTATGACCTTTAGAGAGTTAACACAAGCCTGGTATAATAATATGAAGCCAGGGTCTATTCTAGGTTTCAATGATCTTTGTGCCAAACTTGTGTCATGATTTAATATCAGTATACCCGTCAAAAGGAGCTCTGTAAAACACTTTGGTGTTACTCAATCAAAAGAGGAATCTATTCGAGCATATTTAAAGAGGTTCAATGGACATATGCTCAAAATAGAAGAATTAATTAAGGCAATAGCCTCAAACGCTTTGATAAGTGGAGTAAGGGAATACTTTATATGGAAGGACATGTATGCCACACTTAACCGAAGTTTGTTGAAGGTAAAAAAGTTATGAAAAAACATAGGAATCAATCCAAAGATAGTTGTTCATAGACTTTAAGTTAACCCAACCTACCCTCTTGTTTGATAAAAAGAAGAGGAATTTTAAGAGGGAAATAATAGGCATAAATAAATGGATACATTGTTGACGATTGAGTTCATCTGTGAAGTCATATATCCGGATTAGCTAGATAATATGGTAATGTTGAAGAAAAGCATTGAAAATTGGAGAATGTGTATGGACTTCACTGACTTGAACAAGACATGTCCAAAGGATAATTTTCCTCTCCTAAAGATTGACAAATTGATGAATTCCACAGTTGGTTTTGAGTTCTTAATCTCTTTGGATGCAAATTTAAGGTACTATAAAATCCTTATTCATCTAAAAGATAAGGTGAAGATGTCTTTCATCATAGAAAGATGAACCTTTTACTACCGTGCAATTCCATTCAACCTTAAAAATATAGAGGTTATGTACTAGTAGATGGTCAATAAAATGTTTAAGCATCAATTAGAAAGAATATGGAAGCTTATGTGGATGATATATTAGTAAAAAGGATGACTTTTGAACATCTAAGGGACCCGAAAAAGGTTTTTCATGTCCTCAGTAGTTGTAAGATGAAGTTTAATCTAGCGAGTGTGTATTCGCTTCAGATGAGGAAAATTTCTAAGTTTCCTAGTAAGTGCAAGGGAATAGAACCTGACCCTAAAGGGATTTATAAAATACTAGATATAACTCCCAGAAGATTAAAGATGTTCAGCGTCTCACATGAAGATTGGTTGCCCTGAAAAGATTCATATCTAGGCTGGGAGAAAGCCTACCTTTCTTTAAAATCTTAAAAATATTACAAACTTTGAATGCACACTAGAATGTTAGAAAGCTTTAGAGGAGCTCAAAGTATATTTCTCCTCCCTAGGATTTTATCATAACCAAGAGAAAATTATAGACTGCTCTTTTACTTTAGGAATTTTAATTAGGTTGTCAATTAAATATCGGTAAGAGAAAAGGGTGCGAAGTGTCAAACCCAACAAACACTCTTGGGTTGAGCTACACATTGATCCTAAGTGCTTGCGAGTCTGCAAGATGTCAAACCCAACATTCCTGGGCTTAGCTACATGTTGAATCTAAGTATTTAGGGTCTGGCAAGACTCTAGACCTAAATGTCCTTGGGCTCAGTAACACATGAGCCCAAGTGTGTATGGGTTTGGTTAAATGTTAGCTCAACACTCTTAGAATTAACTACACGCTGAGCTCAAATGTTTGTGGTCTAGCCCAACTATGTGTTGAGCCCAAGTGCATGTGGGTCTTGCAGGATGTTAGACCTAACATCCTTGGGTTTGAAATCAATCCAAATCTAATATTTTAGGAATTAAAAGTCTTTATTGGGCCCCATGATAGGTCATAAGGCTATTTTATTATACTTAACATAAAATATTAAAAATTTAGGATGGTCATTTCTATTTACTAAAAAACATATAAAAGTCTTTTAAAAGCCTATCTTAGTCCAACCATCATTAATGTTAATTAAAAGCAATTTCCATCAACATTAATGTTGTTTAGAAAATAATGCACAAAATCTATTACGGATCCTTTGCATTTCTTTTAACATTAATGTTGATGTAAGATTTTTTTCATCAACTTTAATATTATATAAAAGATGTTTCTTCTCATCTATATTTTTATGAGTCCACCCCTTTAACAAAATAAAATAGTTTAGAGGCTATAAATATTCTCAAAAGGTAAAAGATTCACATTTTTTATATTCTTTAAAGTATTCATATTATTCTTCTAGAGTATTTATCATACATAAATAAAAACAAAAACTTATGTTCTTGAATTTAAAGCTCATTCCCTTATTTTTTATATTTTTTTATAAAAAATTATTGATTTTATCATTGGAGGTTCCTAAATTTCATAAAAAAAAAAAAACTTGTTTTGCAGATGTTGAGACTTTTATCACCAATTATCAATAAACTCTGGAGGAGCAAGTATGGAAGTGAACGTGTGCTCATCTTTTATCCAAACAAACAAGACTCTCATCCTGAGCATAGTATATTTTGGTAACATCATCACTAAAATTTAGGTTACTGGTTTTAACTTGATGTAGGAGAACCTTTTTCAAACTACTGTAACAATTGGATGGATCTAACAGATCATAAAATGAAACACAATTACATACTGAATAATGTTGCATCATCCACAACATAAGCAGACTTGCAGGCTACGTACCCTTTGATTGTGAAACACAAACTACTGTAACAAAAGCATTTGTATAGATAGATTTCATCAGAGCCTGGGCTGCAATCTGCAGGCAGTGGCGTTGGAACATTAATTTTCAAGAAACAATCTCTACCCCCATAATCTGCTGTTTAAGATGTTTATATATATAACAAGGTTTGGCAGTGGTACATTTTGCCAAGAATACTCAGTTCGCAGGTAAAAATATCTAGTGTCCTTCAGAGAAAATATGTCATTTCCAGTTCAGATTCTGCGCCGTAGGCTTTCATTACAACCGTCTAAGACCTCTTCTAAACGCCATCTAAAACCTCTACTTGTTCCAAAAAATGTCACTTTTGAGCATTATGTTTCGATTGACTTGTCCTGTAAGAAGCAGATAGCAGCACTCTATCTAAAAATAACCCAAATATAGAATTTCTCAATTCCGTCAGTCTGTTACTGCTAGATCACAGCAGTGAGTAAAAAATCATTTCCTAGCTAGCCTATGATTGAAACACATGTTGACTTACCTGACATTTTCGTGCACGGCTGATTGATTTCTAAGTTAAATGTAATGGAACTTGGGAAACACGTTCTTGACTGGCTGAAAAGAGACATCATATAGAAGTTCCACTCAACAGACTTGAGACACAAACAGCATAAGAGCACCATTATGATGCTTGAAAAGAAGGGCTACGAGGTATAAGCATGGAGTAGGTGAAGGATCGATTGATTTCAAAACAAAAGCATTGTATAGCATGTATTATATCATATTAAATTCTTAACATAATGGTTTATATCATTATAATCGTTCATTTGTCAAAAATATTAATATCTAATGCAAGCTATTAAATGAAGTTATCAGACAAGGAAAGCAGCAGAATTTGCAGTTATCAGACAAGTAGAAAAAATCCTGTTGCAAATAATTTCTTGATAACTCTATATATATATATATATATATGCAAAGCTAGAATGAGCAGTGACAGATTCAGAATAATTTGAGTTAAACCAAAACGTCATTCATCCTAAAAGCAAAACATATTTAAGCCAGCAGGCAGTAGAAATCATATCAAATCTAAAATTTAGGTTCATATTTCCTAGCTCCTGTCAACCACTGCCAAAAAAAAATGGGTATTTATTTATTTCAAGATAAATTCATCCTAAAAAGTCTCCTACACGTAGATTTTAGGATGTGGCCAACAATTTAATTTAGAAGGTTCAATATATATATATATATATAAGAAAAAAACATGGTAAGATTCAAACAAACACCACATTGCTCTTATCACAACCAGCTCCACAGGTTCTTTGGCCTTATTCCTCATTATTTCAAATAACTCTAAGAAACTCTTAACAATCTTTCTACCACATTGAACCCATAGCACCTTTGCAGTGGATGAATGCAGGCAATCCTGCTTTAACCTCAAAAATTGCATGTTCGACGAAATTGGGGAACCTGCTGATAATCTTTTCCAACATTTATAAATCACCAGCATAAAGGTTACTTGCTTCCATTCCAAGCCAAGGTCGAATGGGATTCCCATCTTTCTTAACATGCCTTCACCACTTTGAGTAACGTTCATTCGAACGATTATGGTACTCACGGATCATCCAAACATCTAAGTCTTACAGTGGACAGTGGAACATCATACTGAATCTGTGTAGTAGCTATGTTGTAATGAAAGTCATAAACGAAGACTTGAACTGTCATAATTTCCCACTTGATAGATGCACATTAGATTCAATATTCTCCACTTCTGCACCAATACTCCTAAGGAGCACAGAAAAAGTTAATGTGGTGACAAAGAATGTACCATTGGCATCATCACATCCTTTGGTAGCTCGAGGACAGCAGAACATCTCCCAGTGTATAGCATGTGAACTCAACCTCATAATTATCAATAAACTTGCACGTGAACTACAATATATTTATGGCTTTAGGAAATGAAGAGCGTCAATCAAACAAGTACAAATGTAGAAACAAAATTATTTCAAGATATTAAACTTATTTAGCATACCACATGACAGACAGGGTCACAAAAAATTCCATCTGGACATTGCTAAAAAATCAAGGAAGCTTTATTTTGGGGATAAATCTTACAATCTGACAGCATCAAGGCTAACAGCAAAGTTATTTAACAAAGTTTAATAAAAGTAATAATTGTATGCCATAATGTCAGATGCATAATAGGAATATACCGAACAAATTTATATCTTTTGGTAGCACAACTAACAATCACACAGCACATCAAGCGCAAGAAAAATTTAAGAACCAAACTACCTGACTTTAAGTTCAGATGCATAGCACAGTTCATGCTATCCACAAGCATGAAACCAAAACAGCAAGATAAGAAAAGGCAAGAAATACTTCAGAAACATGAATCACTAAATCTTATTTTCTACTTGACAAAGGTAATCATACGCCTAAGAGAAGTTTTCAAGCAGTGTAGAAAATGTTTGTACCAAGATTTTTGAAACAATGCCATTCTACATTGACGTCACAGAAAACACTTCGTCATTCACTCCAACAAAAACCTACACTGATACAGTTGCAGCAGCAGTATCTTTGCTAGACTTCATGGAACAGAAAAGAGTCAAAACATCAGCATGATTCCGAATGAAAACTGGACATTTAGACAGGAAATCTTGTGCTTCGCTATGCCGTTTGGCATTGAAAAAGGCTTCAAACAAATGAAGAGAAACGGATATAGATGGAAACTTCTTGGTGGTCATCGCATTCATAAAAGCAATGGCATCATCTCCAGTTCCAGACTTTGATACGAACTCAAAAAATGGATCTATGTAAGGTGGAATTCCATGACTTTGCATCAACCCCAACAGATTTAAGGCGTCCTTAAATCCGCCCTGTGCTAGCAACTTACTTATCAATACTTTGTATGTAGTCCGCCAAGGGTGTAACTGATTTTGACAGACATAATCACACAGAAGATTGCATGCATCTACTGCTCTGTTCTTGAGGCAATATGCATTACCAACAACTCAACAGCATAACCAGCACCAGTAACTCCCTTTTCTCAACCATTTTTTTGAAACAATCAGATGCCTTTTCAAGATCCCCAGATACACAATGTCCTTCAATTAAAGATGCCCAAGCCTTGTAATCCAAATCGCTGCCAGATGATTCCATATGATCCACAAATTCACCTGCTTCATAATTCTTACCAGCACTAGTAAGCCCAAAAGCAATCTTTCTCTGCAAATTACCACTAGGTACAAAACCAGCAACCATCATTTCTCTTAAAATCTTATTGCACTCTTTAAATCTACCAACACTTCTTAGAGCTTTAAGAACTGCATCAAGCATAGAATCTGTCAACACATTCCCATTTTCAGTAAAGACCTTCACAATTCTTGAAAACAAACCAATATCCAACTGTTTACAAACCACTATGTTCCTCAACAAATAGGTGCAATATTTAGATGAAGGCTTAGTTGCACCATTCATTGCAAACTCATATAAGTCTACAGCCTCCTTAATCATTTTCCTCCTCATAAACCAGGCCAACACTGTATCAAATGTCTCCACCTCCATTTCAAACCCGTTACTCCTCATTTCATCAATAACCTTCCAAAACCTGTCAATACAATCCTTGCTCCCCAAAACCCTAGCCATGGCATTATAACTCCTCCCATCATGCTTACACAACCCACTCTCCTCAACCCACCTAAAAAATATCAATGCTTTCATTGGCTCCATCGCTAAATGCTCCAAGACAATCTTCACCAAACCACTAGAAAACTCAGCACTCAAACCCTTAATTTCCCCTTCAACATCATCTCCCCAAAACTTACTCCTAATAATCCTACTCATTCTCAACCCAATCTTTTCCACTGAATTATCAATGGATCCCGTCGCAAAAACCCCTTTTAATTTCTCTATATCACCCTTTAACCCTTCATTCTCAAACTTCTCCAACACTCTATCTCGAGTAACCCCTGACACACCATAACCCTTTGTCTTCATTTTATCAACCAGTTCCCAAAATTCCTCAAACACCCCATTTACCCCCAAAATCCCTAACATCCAGTTATAACTTTTAGAGCTCAATCTCTCACTATCCTTCTTCAAAACCCAATCAAAAAACCTCTTAGCCACAACCGGTTTCGATCCCAATGACTTCAAAACTTTCAAAACCAAGTCATGACTAATAACAACACTACTC
>CAXHTJ010001244.1:0-21063 GCA_964019445.1 Populus tremula
CAGGTAGGGTGTGTTAGGGGTGCTAATACCTTCCCTAACCACAACCAGTCCCTTACCCGCAAATCTCTGACAAGACCAGTACATCCGGTTTCCTAGTAGCCCGCAATCAATTACTAGGTGGCGACTCCAACGAACCAAATTCAAGCAAACAACAAATAAACGAGATTTAAATCGCCAGCCGATGCCGCGGGCCGACTGATTTTTTTGGGGTGCGACAGTAGTATACAATACAAGTTGAAGAATCTAATTAAAGAAAGTGATTTGGATCCATAGACTAGTCATACACTAAATCTCAATATTGATTCTGAATTCCATGATTTATATTAGTTTAGGAACAAAAAATAAGTAAGATTTAAATTATTGTTATTTTTATCGAGCACTACATCATGTCCATTCCATTAGAATATAAACTTATTGATCAAAGAAAATGAACTCAACTTGACATTTTTCTCTTAAAATATATTTATCTATGAGAGAACATATTGATAGAACACATTCAATTCATTATTTCAACCGGAAACTCAGAAGTTATTACAAGTTCAAATTATTATTTCAATAGCTAGGCACACACAATATTCCAAGATGTTTATTCATTCCCAAAAATAACCTTTTAAAAGAGGGCAATCCCTCAGAATCCTGACTTCTCTTGATGAAGATCAACCTGGATAGTTACTAGTTCTTTCTTTCTACAGAGATCAGGAAGTTTATCAGTCAGCCACCTCCAACTGTAGACAAGCACGAAAAACGAGATGTAGTAGACATAATGCGAGACCAATCCTTCCATAATTTGGTTGACGGATGGTGGAAGAATCCATTGAATATAAAGCAATGTTTGGTTTAATGAACATGATGATGCACGATGGCATGAGAGTCCACATCTTATACCTTCCGGTGATTTAACCAATTAATTCAAGAGTTTCAAACTCTCATGTTAAAATCCAAGAATACAGTTTTATAATTTTTTTTATTTTAATGGGAGATCTCGTGTGCGTTGGACTGCATTATATATGTATATATAAACGAATTTTCAACTATTGATTTGGAGTGTCGATTTAAAGTATTGTAATAGCTTAAGATGTTTATTGAATAAGATGAATCTAGCTAAGTCTTGGCTTTACCCAGCATGAACATTTTCTTTTTAGTTACATACCTAGTATGAATTTAATTTAGTAGTAGAAGTATGGAACTGATGGTAAAAAAAATAATAAACTAATTTTTTTTTTTAAAAAAAAAAAAAGCTTTGGAATGTTCTATGCCTTGCCCAGACAACCTTGTTGGTCGCCCATTGGATAGCAAGACTAGCAACCAGCCAACTTATCTTTCTCTCTCTCTCTCTTATTTTTTCTCTTTTTAATTTTCTCTCCTTTTTTTTTCAACAAATAAAACTACATGCCACACACTCTATATACTATTTTACTTGTAGCACATACTTTTTTAATCTACGCACACACAAGATCATTGCAGGACAAGCGTTGTATTATCAGCCACTTGAAGGTCAATCAAAATAATTAAACCTGGTGGCTTCATTTTGTGTAATGCCTATCATTTCAAAGTTATCTTCAAACTTCTATTTATTGTATATAATTTTATAGAGTTAACTCTTTCTAGATCGATACTAATTTTATTAGGTTATTTATTACTTTAACAATTCTACATTTAAAATAAAACATTAATTTTTTAAATATATTAAAAATTTAGATTTCATTTATCTCTTTTCATGATCAACTTGTAAATGTTTTTGCTATGTTATTTTTTATTACTTTTTCATTCAAGTTTTGGATTGATTCTTCACCCTTATTTTGAGAGGCATAATATATATCAAGGAAACATTAATATGTTTAATCACTATTATACAAAGTTGGTTAACTAATAAGTTAATATATAATTCCATTCAAAACATTACACTTTCACTATTTGTTTTTTATTTATTTTCTTTTAATATAAGAACTTATATAGCCTATCATTGATAAATAAATAAATTAAATTTGCTTTAATGGAGTCATTTTAAATTTGCTTTAACTCAACTTATTGACAATTTTCTCTTAAAATTTCTTCATTTCTGATAATATATTGATAGAACACACCTTTAATTCATTATTTCAACTGGAAAGTACTTAAAAGATACTACAAGTTCAAATTATTATTACAACATCTAGACACACAATATTCCAAGATGCTTTTTCACTCCTAACCTTCTAAAAAAAGGCGATCACATAAAATCATGACATCTGTTGATGAAGATCAACCTGGATAGTTACTTGGGCTTTGTCCAGAGATAACGAAGTTTATGAACACGAGGAAGACGAGGAAGACTATACGACGTCAGCCACCTCCAACTGTAGACAAGCACGAAAAACGAGATGTAGTATACATAATGCGAGACCAATCCTTCCATAATTTGGTTGACGGATGGTGGAAGAATCCATTGAATATAAAGCAATGTTTGAGCAACGAAAAACGCGATCCCCACCACTATAATGATGATCGCGAACACCCCATAATTGGATCCACCTAATGCTATGCTCACGGCAAAAAAGAATGACAAGCACATCATGTAAATAGACCCACCCACCATTAACGATGAAAACCAAAGTGCAAATGGTGCAAACTTGACATCATTCAAGTTTGTCCAAAGAAGGATTATAGCTGCCACCACAGAGGTATTTAAAGCCCACACATCAAGACATAAATAACCATCCAAAAGAGATGAACCAGTAGGACTGTCAAAGGCAGTGCTGTTCCGGGAGGCAGGGGCAGTGCTGTTAAGTTCATGAAGATGCTCACTCTTGTTATTTTTATCCCTTAGTTGTGGCATCTGTATGGCACCCGCGAAGGTTACACCAGCAACAAGCACCGCTACAACAAGAAGATTCTCTATCCTGCTCTTTGTTTCCTGTTTCCTTGGCGGCTTGCCTTGAGTACTAGTGAAACGCTCATATTGGGATTTCTTAGGGCGGGCATGGAAGTATAAGATAGATAATGTTATCATCTGCATAGCAAGGGGAAATCAACTTCATTATAATGAGTTTCCGGCACTTCCTCAATCGCATGCAAAAGCATTGGCCTTGAAATCCCTTTTTCTTTTTCTTTTTTCAGAACAAGCAAGATTCTGGAATGATTTCAGAATTTTGAATATAATTGTATAGAATCTAAATTAATCGGTCTTGAACTAGATGTTTAAAAGATTAGGGATGGCAAGAAAACAATAGGAAGGGAGAAAAGAAATAATACCGCTCCATAATAATCAAGCAGTTTGAAGTCCTTTGGTGGTGACTTTTTTGTGTCATGCTCCTTTGAATCAACTGCATTGTCCTGTAAAACAGAAACAATTTTATGTTAATGAATATAAGCCACTGAAACTGGTGATCAGCAAATTTTTGGAAAATAGTCCTTTGGGCAAAGAAAATTTCAACACAACACTTATACCTGGTTCTTGTCCGCAGGGGTACTGTTCTTTGAAACAAACTGCTTTCGATACTCAGCAAGCTGGCAACAAATAGGAATCCCACATACCAAAATATTAAATCAATAATACTCCTAAAAATATGCTTTTTTAGCTCAATAAATGATGATCAAATAGCGTACCATTTCATCTGTTTTTTCATATTGCTCTACAGCTATTTTGGATTGTTTTTCAGCAATATCATATGGTGTCAAATTTTCATTGTTAACAATCGAACTATCAACGCGTTTGTCACGCACAAGAACAAATGCAGCCACGGAATGACCATGATTTGTTGCCAAATGCAAAGGTGTATTTCCATCCTCATCCATCTCATTTAGCAGCGGTTCTACGAGCGTCTTCTCTTGTCTGAGTATGTACCTAACCACATTGCCATTTCCATTTTCCGCAGCTACATGAAGAATGTTCTGCCCTTTTTTATTGAGGAATTCTTTTGGAAATGGGGTAATCGTCAGAAATTCCTTGACTACATCAACAGAGTCATTTTTGCATGCTAGATGGATAGGATAGTTGCCTTCATGGTTTCTTTTATAAGCACCATTGAGAAACTTTTGTAAAAGGAATTGAACTCCCTCCTGAAAACCTCTGGATGATGCATAATGCAGTGAATTTCCCAACTCTTTGTCAGTGAGACATAATAGATCTGGCTTTGCTTTTTCTATTTTCTCCAACATATCTGAAAAACAAAAGAAATTGTTTCAAATGAATATGAAGATGATAGGTTTGCAACAACTGTCTGTATGTAAATCATTTTCTACTGAGTATAGACATTGTGATCACCTCTGTTACGTTGCTCGATGGCAGCATGAACTGGTGACTTTCCTTTTGGTAGGGCATCACCATCTTCACTTTCTATAGGGAACGAAGCTTCTGTTTTCAAGAGATCATCAAGTATCCCGTTCTTATTGCCGTTCTCAACTGCCAGATATAAAGGAGACCTGCCATTCTTGTTGTTGTAATAGGCCACTTCTGGATCTTTGGAAACTAGGAGTTTGGCAAGTTCTTTGTTGCCCTTGATCACAGCATCATGCAAAGGAGTGTTTCCCTTTGTATTTGTCTTCCTCATCAAGCTCGGATTCGATTCCGCAAGAGATTTAATTGTATCACTGGCCTTTCCTTCTCTGGCAGCAAGATGAAGGATTGTGTCCTTCTGGCTGTTTTGGATGGTGATTAGAGAAGGAAACGTTTCAGCCAGATAAGATGTAATATTGTCACTTCCATAGCTTACAGCTACATGAAGCAGTGAATTCCCAGCGGGAGTCTGTAGCTCCTTTGCTGAACGTTTTCGAACACAGCTCTTAAATGGAACAACGCTGTCAAGCTTCACAAATTCATATAATGAAGGATCCATCATTTCATTTGGCTCATGAGGCTCATCGTCTATTTTTATGAGTAGAGTACCCATAGCAGAAGAAAAATAATTATGTTAGCACTTGAATCAGCTACAAATCGGGGCTGGACTTTTATTTGAATAGAACAGAGTGCATTTACTTTGATTTCACTTGCATGAATATACTTGGAGTACTCAAATCCTTCTCCAATTTGTTGTGCGCAGGCAGGACTCACCAACATGATGATAATTAAATAGCATCAAAGAATAATATAAATAATATTTTAAAATTTAAATTTTTTATTTAAATTTTTAAGTTAAGATAATTCTTTAATATAATATTAAATTTTAATAATTAAAAAATTTCGAGTTTAAATCTCATCATTTTTTTTTTTTGATTTGTACTAAGATGTATTAGATAATAATATAATTTATATTTTAAAATTTTATTTAATAATTTAAATTTTAAATTAAATTAAAATGATTCTTTCTTGTAATAGCAACCAAACCCATAAAAGAAAAGGATAAAAATGTTCCATAGTCTTTATTCTTAACTTGAGAATATAACTCACTGTGCGAACACTCGAAGATTAAAGGAACAGGATCCACAATGGCATCAGATTGTAACTTAGGTTTAGGTAAAAAGATCCAAAATTTTTAACTGTTTATCAGGAAGTCCAAGGGATGTTTTATGTTATTTTTTATAAATAAATAAATTTTGAATTTTTGATGTGCTGATCTTAAAAATATTTTTATAAAATAAAAAAAAATATCATTTTAATACATTTCAGTATAAAAAATACTTTGAAAAGCAACCGCAATCACATTATCACACACCAAAACCTACTTAATTTAAAATCATCACTTGTAGAATGGTGATCAAGTAGAACGTTGATTGAATATACAAGACCAATATTTAAGTATTTGCTTTTACACAGTACGAGTTTAATTGCCTTTGTGTCACACGTTTGGAACCTCATTCTTTCCAAAGTGAAGATGTCGGTGGTTCTTTTTTTTTCTTTTTTTTAATGTTCTATGTGCTTGTCCCCGTTTATAGAAAACATAATGACATGGGAAACAATAGAATGTGTGAAATTCTTCTTACATAATCATCAAAATCCATAGGTTATAAATCTATCCATTTGTAGTACAGTCATAACGTCTGTATCCAATAAACTGCAATTAATCATTAGGGACTAAACTTCAAATCTGATTCAACTCTTAGGGACCCAATTTAAATCTGATTATCAAAATTAAGGACCAAATCATGACTCCAAGGACCAGGCTATAATAATTATAAATTTCCATGGATTATATTGTATCTTTACCTTCTCCTTCTCGAAAGTTTCTGCCGATTCTCCTTTACCGACAGTGGCTTAATCCTTTCTGAATCATCTTCTTATTTCTTTGGGACATGCTAATCTTGTGCGGTAAACGTAAATGCACATGCAATTATTTAACCATTTCTATCTTTTTTTATTTTTTTTTATCTTAAAGTTAATTTTAGTTGCTAAGAAATGATTATTAATCTATAAATATGTCATATAAATTCAATTTATTTATATAAATTATATAAAAAACATTTAAAGATAAATTACAATAATCTCTTTGAAGCATTATAAAATAAATAAATAAATATTAATTACTTTTAAAAAAATACTAAAAAATAAAAAAAAAAAAAAACAAGATAGAGTATTAATTAAAATTTAAATAAAAATTAATGAAATGTTTATTAATAAAAGTTAAGCGATGCTGGGAATACCATACCAAGCCCACGCGCTTGGCCAAGGATCAAAAAACATAAGTGTCTTGATACTAGAAGCCCAAGCCAGCATTCCCGGCTAATTTTTTTTCTTTCTTTCTTTTGAAGTTTTTTCTTGAAATAGAAGATGTTTATTATGCAAAAATTATTTGTTATCCTCTCCATCTTTTTACTCTTACCTCCTGTGTTTGAAAAATAAAAGCTGAAGTTTTAAACTATCACCTTAATTAAACTTTCATTAAAAAATAAATTCATTAACACCAATTTTAATTTTTTATGATTGAAATCTATCCTTTAAAGCATTTTTCTCTCTTTAATATTTTTTGCTAACTTTTTATCTTCTCTCTCAATATCCAGACACTAAATTATTATTATTTTTAAAAAAATATTGGACTAAAATATGAATTGCTATAACAACAAGGATCAAATAATAGATAAGTTGAAACTTTATATAGCAAATTAAAGTTTTCCATACCAATATTCAAATGGGGTTTTTTTAAATTTGGTCAAGTCTTAAGTTTTGTTTTAACTAAACATAAAATTTTACTTTGCAAAATCAATTTTAATTCATTGTTGTAAAATTCGTTGACATTTTGTATATGTAAGACAATGAAAATTAAAAAAACAAATCTTAACATGTAAAACTGTTTTAATATAATTTTGAAAGATTATATTTTAATTATAGTTTCATGATCAAAAAAAAAAAAAATAACATTTGCATGAATAGTGCAATAAATAATGAATCTCGATCGAGAAGAAGAGTAACAATACACAATATTAATATTAATATTAATATTAATTCCATAAAGTAATAACTCATAATCCATTTTAATTATTCAATTAATCTAAACCTCATAACAATGCATACAATCCCTTTGAGAGTGCTTTTATTTATTTGCGAAATTGCAAATAAGTGAATAACTACGAAATGAGCATTGTACCTCTAAATCAACGTAAAGTATATTAATAAAAAGATAAATCTTAATTTTGTTTCTTATATTCTTAAATATAATAATGTTCATTGTATTATTTGAACCTTTTAATTAGAATGGAAGTTTAATTTCATCACTTTCTTATGAGGTTTTTTCTTCAGTGGATAATCTGAAAAAATCTAAGTAAGAGAAGCTAGATTCGTTTCAGAGGGTAAATTTATGCATGGATATACAAAGGAGACCAACTTCCTCAATGCATAAGAAATAAAGGTATCGAAAAAATGAAGTGAGGCTCACTTTCCTTCACCAGCATATACCATGCGTTTACCTTTCCAATAATTAGAAGAAAGCGACTTGTATGGAGAGAGCTCTCTGAATTTCTTATATTGAAATTTTATAGGTGTCTTTACATTTTGATTCTCGTACCCCAAAAAAATATTCCAATATGCGGGTTCGACTGGTGAAATTTTTTTTATTATTTGGTTTGATTTGGGTCTTTGGAGTCGACACCTAGTATTTTGGTTACTAGGAACCCTAACTGGTCTCAGAGATCGGGTACGGAGACTGGTTGCGTAAAGGGAAGGTATTAGCACCCCAAATACGCCCTACCTAAGGTAAGCTGCATTGTTTTATTGTCTGATAAAAAAAAAACTAAGGTGTTATTGTGTTTTCCTAGTTGTTGGTCTGTCTATGGTTCAAGAAAAATCCTCCTCGGTAAGGAGATCTTTATCTTATCGGGTAAAAATCCTAAACCGTTCTAACGTCCATACCAAAATTTTATTAATAATATTTAGGAATACGTTTTACGTATAAATTCGTAATCCCAAATACTAAAAGAAAACAAAATTTTTTTTTGAAATATTGGCCTAGTTCTCATGGCTTTAATAAACTGGTTATTAAAGCCAAAGTGCATGCTAATACATATATTGTTTTGAAAATTTTCTTTGTTGTGTGAAAATATGATGTTATAATATTTATATATATATATTGGAGAGACTAGGCCATATTTTAAAACAAAAACAATTTTTGGAAAATATTATTTTTTTATGCTTTGACGAAAATCGGGTATTTTAATACTAAGCTTGTATCCTTACGGTATAAAAATACAACCCAATATTAATCCTCTTTGCTAAAAATATGCAGAAAAATCAACAATATTTTTAGGGACTTTTTAGAATTTTTTTTTTTGAAAGCAAAAACATTTTTTATTCTGAAAAATCTTTGATGTTTTGACGAAAATCGGGTATTTTTAACACTGGTTTTGTATCTTTACAGTATAAAAATACAAACCAACATTAAACCACTTTGACAAAAAATATGCAGAAAAATCACAATATTTTTTTAAGATTTTTCAAAATATTTTTTTTTTATATAAATATATTTTATATATATATATAACATATATACACACATATATATATATTATAATAATATATAATATATTATAGGGCTGGGCCGGCCCAAATAAATGGGCCAGACTCAGCCCAAAAAAAAAGGGGGTGGGCCGGTCTCGGCCCGCAATGATATTGGGCCGGTCTCAGCCCGAAACTAAAAGTGGGCCGGTCTCGGCCCCAAACTTCTACAGTCTGGGCCAAGACCGGCCCAGACTTGCAAGGCTGGGCCAGCATCGGGCTGGCCCCGCATCTTACGACCCGGGGGGGGAGAATTATTTTTCTCCCCCAGCCTCCTGCATGCTACATGCAGGAGGCAAAACGACTACGATGCGGAAAAAAAATGCAGGGGGGGGAAATGTGCACCTGGCGCGGAGGCGATCGCTGGTGGAGCTGTGGTGTCGCTGCGGTGTCGTGGCCTCGAGGACGACGGCGCTGTGACTGTTCCCTCTCTCTCGTTGGTTCTCTCTCTCTTCGGTCTCCTCTCTCTCTCCTCCTTCGGTTTTTTTCTTTTTTTTTGTTTCGTTTTTTTTTTTTGCTTTCGGTTGTTTCTGTTCTCCCCTCTCCTTCGTGCGTTATTTCTCTTCTCCCTCTATCCTCGGGTCCCTCTCTCTTTCGGTCTCTCTCTATTTATAGAGAAAAAGGAACCGGCGTGCCTTTTGTTAGTGCGCCTTCAATCACGCAACGGCTGGTCGGCCATTGATGCTTTCGGTGGTGGTGGTGGGGCGAGGAGAGAGAGGGGGAAGTTTTGAAAAAAAACAAAAAATGTTTTGTCTTTGTTTCTGTTTATGCGGGGGAAAGGAGGAAGATGAACAGTGTCGTTCAAAACGACACCGTTCTGGTCTTCCTTCTTCTTCTTTTTTTTTTATATATATATGAAACGGCGTCGTTTTGGATAAAACGCGCCGTTTCATTTAAATGGGTCAAACTTCAAATCAGTCCTCCAAATTCGGTCCCTGCCCCTCTTGTTGGCCGCCTTTTTCACTTTGGTCCTTGGCATCTGATTTATGCAATTTAGCCCTCAATTGATTAATAAACTTTAATTTCTTCAATTAGGCCCTTGAACCGAATAATTGCAGCCCCTCCATTTACGCGCCTCTTCCAATTTGGTCCCTGGTTTGGGATTTTCTTAATTAAATCCCTAATTGGCCCTTAAACTTCAATATTTATGCAATTAAGCCCCTGATTTGACCCAATAAATTCCTAAAAAATATATTTTGGCCCCAGAACTTAAATTTCTTCTAATTAAAGCCCAAATTGACTTAAAAATTAATTTTTCTTGCAATCAAATCTCCTATAAATTCAAATTTAAATCCATAAAAATCCAATTAAGTCCATAAACATCCAAATTTGGGTTTTTCTCCTCAAAAATCAAATTTTCCTTCTCAATAGGGCTTTCATCCTTCAAGAATATACTGTCAAAAATTCAATCCTTGTATTTTTAAATTCCTTGACCAATTTTCTGACTGTTTTCCGAGCGCTTCTGACTCCTGTTATTTTTCTAACCTCTTTTGGCTATTTATTTTATTTTTTATGGGGACCTAAAAATGGGTTACAACATTGATTACAGTTTTTTTATGCTTGCTTCAGTTAAAAGAATTTTAAATTTTAAAGTTAGATATTAAATTTGATGCTAACAATCTACACTTCAGACATTATCCATGTAAGTCTAAACTTGTAGTTCTAGGCTTAAAATGATGCTTCTCAAATATAAATTTAAAACTTAGTGATCTTTTTATATACAGAAAGCAAATTAAAACTTGTGGAGTAGTCAAATAACCTAAATATTTTGAATACAAAAGATAACAACTCAAGATTAAAGAATTTACATTCATTGGATGATTCTTCAACTTTGGCTATCAAGGTTGTGCAAAAAGATCAACTAGATGTTGCTAAAGATTTGAAAATTAGATATACAAGGAATATTTGTGGTATTACTGACAATAACTTCACCACAAATCAACTAAAAAATCATATCAAAAAGACCATCATGGACCAAATAGAAATTTCAGTTTAACCTTTATATTATTATGCAAAGCCATACACATAAAAGTTGAGTTATCAACCACTGAAGGTTCAACAATTAGATAGCAAAAGGAATCTAAGGCAACATGTGGCTCACTTTATAGAGGCTTGTAACAATACTATACTTGATGGTGATCTCATGGTAAAACAATTCATTCATTCTTTAAAATGCAATGCATGACTTGGAGTCTTTTTTAACTTATAATTGGGAGAAATTGAAATATATGTTTCTTCAACACTCATCACATGGTTAACATGATTAAACTTATCAATGAACATTAATAAATAGAGAAGCATGTCATTGACTACATTCATCAATTGTAAAGATCAACTCATCAAAAGTTTTACTCTAAATATATGCATTGAAGGGATGCATTAGGGGCTATGCTGCATTCTATAAAGCATTAAAAACCCAAATCTTTTAAAGAATTAGCTACTAGAACACACAACATAGGACTTAATATTGCTACAACGGAACCTTATCATTACCTATGTAAGAGCCTAAAAAAAATAAGTCTTAAAGTCATAGATTTGAAAAGAGCACTTCAAAGGTTCAAGGAAAACAATCTTTGGTAATTAACTTCGTTGTCATAAATGTACCTACTAGAGGTAAAAGGAATGATTGTGCAACCCTAAATACTTTTTAAAAGGGTGAAAAGAAAAAGTCATCCTTTAAAGAATGATAATAAAAAAAGTATCAATTCCCCAACTTGGATATATCAAGTACACTATATGATTTGCAAAGTAAATTTCATTAAGCTATCAAAGTTGAAACATCATAAAAAAGCAAATCAACATCATTGAGTTCACCTACGCACTAAGCCCAAGTATATATGGGTATGACAAGCTGTTAGATCAAACACATTGGATTCACCTACATGTTGAGCCCAAACAAACATGGATTTATCAAGTTGTCAAACCCAATATCCTAGGGTTCAACTACATGTTGAACCCAAGTACATATAGATCTAGCAAACTCAATGATATTAGGTTCAACTATACACTAAGCAAAAAAAATATGGGTTTACAAGTTGTTAGACCTAAAATCTTTGGGTTTAACTATGCACTGAGCTCAAGCATATATGAGTCTGGCAAGCTACCAAATCCAACATCCTTGTTGCTAAGCCCAAAAAAAAAATAATTATGTGGCAAGCTTTCAAACACAACATCATTAGGATCAGCTACGTGCTAAGACCAAGTACATATAGGTCTGTCAAACTACCAAACCTAATGACCATGGGTTCAACCACGTGTTGAGCTTAAACAAACATAGGTTTAGTGAGTTATCAAACCCAATATCCATGAGTTTAACTATATGCTAAGCTTAAGTACATATAAGTTTGGTAAATTATCATACCCAACATCTTTGGGTTTAATTACATGTTAAGCCTAAACAAATGTGGGTTTGGCCATCTGCAAGACCCATTGCTAATGGACTTGACATCATGTCAAGCCTAAGTGGGTATGGGTCTAAAGATCATTATAAGCCTCGTATTGGGCTATAAGGCTTTCTTTGTTTATTCTTATGATTTTTAATATTAAATGTTAATGTTAAGAATACTCATCTCTCTATACTTATAAATATATAAAAGTCTTCTAAGAACCTACCATATTTTCATCAGTATTAAATATTATGTAATAGATATTTATCCCTCATTAATGATGTGTAAGGGATATGTATCCAATGTCCAAACACTCAAAAACCTCTTTCTTAAACATATTAGATTTTTGAAATATCATAAACTGATGAACAAGAAATAGATCTTTTTGCCAAGAGAAGAGTAGAGAGGAAGGAAAGGATTAAAAAATAAAAAAAGAATCAGCTACAAAACATGAACTGTATGACAAAAGTTGATGCTTTGCCAAGCCATGTTCACCTAGCAGCCGCATCCTTGCCTATAACAGAAACCCTATCCACTCAATTAATTAAGGAAATAGAAGAGGTTTAGCAAACATGCATAGAGTAAATTTTATAATTTACACTTTGGTCCCTAAAATCAATAATTGCTTTAAATTAGGCATCAAACATTGATTCTATAATTTGATTTGATAAAATTTAATTGAAATTTATCCCTAAATTTTTAATTTTGACTATTATATTTTATTTTTACAATAAAAATATCTATATTAATTTACTTTGAAAATTTAATACGATCAAATCAAGTTTTAGTTAAAAAATGATATTCAAAGTTCAAAAATCCTCTTAACCATATTTTTCAAGACATGTCTACTTATTTTAAGGCTAAGTGAACTTGTATCAAAGGGGCAACATTTGTATAAACAAAAATATTGTACAAATTCAGTTTTTTCATGTCTTTTTTTATTTATTTTTTATTTTGACCTAAAAAATTAAAATAATTGACATGGAAAATAAATGGGCCATTATGTATTTCTTGGCCTATAAAAAGTTGAAAAATAGGATGAGATATTTAATTTATTTTATCATTAATGCAAGATTTTATAATTGAAAATCAACCAATAACTGATAATAAACTTTAAGTAAAATTGAACATTATTATTTTTCTAATGATATGGTGAATTTAAATATCCAATAAAAATTTATCTATAAATGTGTTCACATATTTACCCATTTAAACATACTTATTCAACATTATTAATTTTTAATTAAAATTATTTATGAGAATTATTTAAAAATAAAATAAAAAGTCTTAATGTATATTTGATTTAAATTCTGAATTATACTCAATTTTTGAAAATAATAATGCAAATTATGTCATTATTTTTTGCTTCAATCGATGTATCCAATTATCGAATAAAAATTTATTCATGAATGTGTTCGCACATGTACCTATTTTGTTTTTTATGAATATGTTCAGTACTAATGTACCTACAAAGCATATCTATTCAACATAGTTAATTTTTTATAGAAGAATTTATTGATTAGTTTAAGAAATCACATCCTATAATAAAATTAAAACTCTAGATGCATATTCAATTTAAATTTATAATTATGCTAAATTTTTTAAAGTACTAATTTAAACTATATCATTTGATTTCGTTAGTTTGTTCTCAACAAAAGAGCTCAATTGAAAATTAATAGAATAAGATGTAATTTAAATCTTTTATTATAATAATATTTAAAGCAGCTTAAATGATATGATCATTATTTATATCATTTTATCTTCTTTTTTTTTCTTTTTTTATTAAATTATGAATTATTTAATATAAATAAGGGAGGAGATGATTAAGTTAAAAGAATTACACTGAGTTGTGATTAGAATGTAACAAGAAAATCTACAAAATTAATTTTTAAAAATTTTGATAATTAGGTCTGGTAAACTGTCAGACCCAATATCTTTGGGTTCAACTACATGTCAAGTTTTAACGATGTAGGTTTGGCAAGTTGTAAGATTTATTGCTAATGAACTTAACATCGTGTCAAGCCCAAGTGGGTATTGATCTAATGATCATTATAAGCCTCATGTTGGGCTATAAGGCTTTCTTTGTTTATTTTTATGATTTTTTAACATGAAATGTTAATGTTAAGAATTTTAATCTCTCCACACCTATAAGTATATAAAAGTCTTATAAGAGTCTACTATATTTTCATCATTAATGACGTGCAGTGTAAGAAATATTTATCCATTCTCTAAACACTTAAAAAATTTATTTGTAAGCATATTAAATTTTAAAACATCATCAACTACTGAACAAGAAATCAATCTTTTTGCCAAGAGAAAAGTAAAGAAGAAGGAAATTGTTAAAACATTAAAAATTAAAAAAAATCAGTTGCAAAACATGAACCCTATGACAAAAGCTTATGCTTTGCCGAGTCATGTTCAGCTAGCCGCCACATCCTTGCCTATAACAGAAACCCTATCCACACCATTAATTAAAGAAACATAAGAGGTTTAGCAAACATGCATTGAGTAAATTTTATAATTTACACTTTGGTCCCCAAAATCCATAATTGCTTTAAATTAGGCATCAAACATTGATTCTATCATTTGATTTGATAAATCTCAATTGAAATTAATCCCTAAATTTCTAATTTTGATAATTATATTTTATTTTTACAATAAAAATATCTATATTAATTTACTTTGAAAATTTAATACGAAGTTGGGAAAAAAATTATCAAAGTTCAAAAATCCTCTTAACCAACATGCCCACTTATTTTAAGGTTAAGTGAACTTACATTGAGGAGGCATTTATATCAACAAAAATATCATACGAATCAAAAAAATTTATATGTCTTTTATTATTATTATTATTTTTTACTTAAAAAAATGAAATAATTGAGATGAAAAATAAGTGGAACATTATATATTTTTGAAGACATGTCCACTTATTTCAAATATTTTATTATTATAAAATTTAAAGCAGCTCAAATGATATGATCATTATTTATATTTTTTATCTCTTTTTTTAACTTTTTATTTGATTAAATTATGGCATATTTAATATAAATAAGGGAGGAAATGGTTAGATTAAAAGAATTGCACTGAGTTGTGATTAGAATATAACAAGAAAATCTGCAAAATTAATAATTAGAAATCTTGATAATGAACAAAGGTTTTGGGACAAACAAGATAAGGTAGACAAATGATCACAACGAGCCTGGTTTGATTGGATCGAGTAGATAAGGTGATTGAGAATGTTTAGAGCGAGCCACAAATGATATGAGCTCTCACTTATATGAAGATGTTACAAGGGATGAAGTGAAAGAAGTCTTAGATTAGATGGAACCGGTACAAGTTCCAGAACCAAATGATATCCTAGCTTTAATATTGTTGTCCTTCGTCCATAAATGAAACAATTTAGGACAACAATGTCTTTAATTTGGATCATTAAAGATATCAACTTGGTTCGTCTTAACAGTATTAAAATGGCCGGCCTTAAAACAAGAAAAAAGGACATGGCCAGGCATTGACACGTTGCAAATACGATAAAGTCAACAAACATCGTCCCACCCTTGCTCTAATTTGATGCAACAATGTTTAAGGGTGCGTTTCTTTCTTAAAAGTAATTTTCAAGAATTTATTTTTAAATTTTTTCCTGTATTTATTTGTTATTAAAAAAATTGATTAACAAAAAATATTTTTTAATCAACGAAAAACATTTTTCTATCAAAGAAAATTTTAATTTGATTTTCAGAAAAATATTTTTCTTTTACACAACAAGAATTCACAGTTTTACTGACGAAAATATTCCGTCGGTAAAATATTTACCGACTAAATTACCGATGGAATACGTCTATCGGCTTATCTTTCGTCAGTGATTCCCCATTTCGTCGCTATATCGATCGGCAAAACAAAAAAACCATTTACCGATGATTTTACAGACGGAATTTGCGCGACAAAAAAAAAATTCCCGCTTCAATAATACCGATGGATTGTTATTCCGTCGGTGATATCACAATTCACCGACGGTTAATTTCCGTCGGTAACTTAGTTGGTGAATTGTTGAAATACCAACAGAATATACCGTCTGTAAATTCGTCGGTAAGTTATAATATCGACAGAATTAATCCGTCGGTAAATCTGTTGGTGAGTCATGAAAACACCGACCGAATTTATCCGTCTGGAAATTTGTCGGTGATGGTCGCTGCTACTGTCTAAGGCCGACGGATATATTCCGTCGGTAAATCCGTTTGTAATTTTTTTATATATATAATTATTTAGAATACATAATATAAAATGATATAAATTAATGGTAATAAAAACCAATTATGCAAATAAAAATTATATTAAGCGTCAAAAACAAAAAAATAAAAGATAAATAATATTCATTACAAAATGAAATTGTTCAAAAAAACATTAAATGAAATTTTAAATATAAATAATGTTTATAAAAAATTAATATAAAGGAGGTTGAGGAGGATCAGGAGGAGGAGGAGGCTGACTGTTATGCGGCCAACTTGGATTGGGTGCACCTGTTCCACCTTGTGACATGTTTATGACCATTTGACGAAGCTCTTCATAGGCCGCTCTTTGTTGTGCAGATTCTGCTGTGTATTGTTCTTTGAGTTGTGTGTATGTCTCTGATAGGTGGTCGCACCTTTGCTGCAAGGCCACCAACTCCTTAGATTGGGAGCTCAATATTGATTGGGAGCTCCCGACGGTTGAAGCAGTACGGGTCGTCCTCAAGGTGTCGGCCCTAGTGTTGGAGAGCCCGTAAACCCGATTCTTATCGGGTCCACCTGACGATCCAGCCTCCATCCACAAATCCGGATCGAATTCCGGATGGGTCGAAGGATCGTCCCCGTATGTCTCCCTCAACCGATTATTATAGGTCTCCTGAAAATAAAAAAAAGTAATCAAATAATCATCATATATCAATTCAATAAACATAATAATAACTTACAAAATAAAATGGATGAATAAACATACCACAAAATGTTGAGCGCGACTGTCAACGAACTGTTGCCCCCTTTTGGCGTTCTTGACTCCGCACGTGCGTCTCCACAAACAGCTCCATGGGCTCGGCTCACGTCCAAGAGACGTAGCCTATAATAAAAAAAATTATTAACAACAAATTAATTGAACGATATATTTCATTTAAATTAATCTTACCATCCGTTTTCCATGAGCAGCAAACGGAAGAGCCGCCGGTGTGCGTTGTCACCGAGCCATGAATTGGCCGATTTCGGTTGCCAGCACCGGACTGTGAGCGTCGTGTGAACCGCTCAGGCATCACGTGCTCAAGATAGTGCGGCCATATATCCTCCGGGATGTATATCGGTTTGAAATCCCTCCAAACCACAACATCGTTCCAGCCTTGTAACCCCCTATCCCTCGCAGTTTTTTTTGCCTTTTTTTGGGCTTCGTACCAAAAATCACGCAACCTACTTAACGCAATCAAAAATTACATTTCGAAACATAAATTTTTTTGTAAAAAAAAGTTGTATTGTTTTCGATGTTACCTAGTTGCCGCATGATTTTCCCAGACCCTCCTCACAACATTGTTATGTTCCTCGTCCCAGCAGAATCAACATTGTTATGCCGCTTCTACGACGTGAAGCATCGCTGGAAGAGGCAGCATCAGCTGACGGCGCAAGTGGTGTAGGTGCCTCTTCCTGAGAGGCACCTACGGAAATGTCTTCGTCGCTACTAGACGAACTAGATGCGACCGTACGTGAAGCTCTGGTTTTCATTATGTGCATCTAACCAATTTTATATAAATAATTATATAATTCAATTGAAATGTTAAAAAAAATTCAGCAGCACCTCCCCTATACTTGGATACTACCCAAATCCACAAACCTGCAAATATTAATGTCGCACCCCAAAAAAAATCTGGCGCGCCATCGGCTGGCGATTTTTTCTCGTTTTTGTGTTTGCTTTGAATTTATTCGTTGGAGTCGCCACCTAGTAATTCATTGAGGGCTACTAGGAAACCTGATGTACTGGTCTTGTCAGAGATCGCGGGTTCGGGACTGGTTGTGGTTAGGGAAGGTATTAGCACCCCTAACACACCCTACCTGAGGTAAGCTGTTTTGTGCTCTGATGTGATTTGAAAATTTAAAATATTAATTAAATTCTAAGGCTTGATTAAATCAGTTATTAAATCCCCGAATATATGTAGAAACTTGTTCTTACATTTTCATGGAAAATACAACTTGATTTTATTTGTCCTTGAGATATTTAACCATATTTAAATTAACAATTAATTCTTTTTGTCCTTTTTGATTTTTAATTCAATAATATAAATAAATAAAATAAAATAAAAACAAACATACAAGCACACACAAACATTTTTTTTTTTTGTTATTTATCACTTTCTCTTTTCCTTTCTTTTCTTTCTTTTCCTTTTTCTTCCATATTTACAAAATACAAAAAAAAACTCAAAACTAAATAAATATTACATTAAACAATTTGGAAATTACAAAAATGACCCAAAACAAATCCAGGAACAATTCTGGGCTAGATTCTAGGCTGCCTGAACACTGGCGGCGCGTGGATCGCAGAAAAAATGGGCAACCGGTGGATCCGGCTCGTCTCTGTTTCCTCTTCCTTTCCTCGCCGGTGTTACCTGCAAAAACAAACCAAAACGCAACAAGCAGTCGATTTTATTAAGAATTTTTTTTTATTTCTTTTGTTTGCCCAATCTGCCTCTCTTCTCCTTCAAATCTGCTTCGGTTTTTTGCTTCTTCTTGTCCGATCTGGCTTCTCCTTCTCTATTTCAGGCGGCGGTGGAGTTGTGGGTGTCACCGCTGCGGTCCAGGCGTTGATGAAGGGGCTCGACCGGTGCTTGGTGAGGAAGAAGACACTGCTGCTGGCTGGGTCGGTCGAGAAAGGAGAAGGATGGCGCTGAGAGGCAAGAGACCGGTTCTGCTTGTTTTTGGCTACAACCGAGAGAGAGATGTGGGAAAAAATGGAGGTCGGTTTAGGAGATGAGTGAAGGAGCTGGGTCTGTTGAGAGATGAGAGAGTGAGGTGGCCGGGGGGAGGAAGAAGAGAAAACGAAATCAGATCAGCAACCGGGGAGGCTGGCCGTAGGATCGTTGTTGGGGAAAAGAGAAACGAAAATGGTGGGGGGGGGGGGGTCTGTGTGTGATTGGCTAAAAAAATGGGGAGAGTTGGCGATTAAGAGGCGGAGGTGGGGCTGTCTTGTGGTTGAAAGAGGAGAGAACCGGCTATGGTGGCTGCTCCGGTTTTGTTGGCTGCAAAAGGAGAAGAAAATGGGGCTAGGACTGGAAGAGTGAGGGGGCCGGAGATGGAGAGGGTTGTGTGGGGAAGATGAGGTCGGCTGAGAAGGTTTGTGTGGGGGGAAAAAAAAATCAACGTAGGGGCCGACAGCTGGTTTTTCAGAGAAGAACACTAGGGAGAAAAATTTAAAACCAGTGGGGGGAGTTGCCGCCGGACCCTTTTTTTTAGTGGGGAGAAAGAGTTGGGTTTTAGGGTTTTTGTGTTTTTTTCTGAATGTGTCAAAAATGCCCCCCTTGTAAATGTTGGAAACCAGTATTTATAGGCAAAAAATATTGCCAAGTTTTCAAAATTGGTCCCTTAACTTTCTTTTTTTGTAAAATTTGATTTTTCTTGTTTATTTGTATTTTTTTGAAAACGAGCAATATCAACGTCGACTCGATGAGGAAAATCAATGATTTTAAAAACAACGCGTGAAAAGTCGAACGCGTTTGAAAATCTTTTGAAAAATTAAATTCTTTTTAGACGACGCTGAAAATGCTAAAATGACGCGAATATATTAAAAAAACATATTTTTTGGATTTTCATTGTTTTTCTCTATTTTTTGGATTTTTTGAAAATATATCAAAAACATGGGTCAAAAATTGGGTAGCAACAATTAACAATAGCCACGACGTCGGGCGAGGGCTCCGCTCATTTTTGTTTATTTAACAAAAAAGATTTGTTTAATTGGGGAAATGAAAATTTTATTGGAGTCGCCATCTAGTAATTTGAGGGAACTAGAAATCCCAAATTAGACACTGGTCCCAGAGATTCGGGTACTGGGTTAGTTATGATTAAGGGAAGGTAGACACCACCCTTAAAACATCCTTTCAAAAGAAAGGTTACCCTTACTTGTGTGTTTTTTTATTTGTTTCAAATGATATTATATTTTGAGTTTATTTGCAATTTTATTATTTTTTTTTATGGTTAACGTCGGTCCCTAAAAAATAGGAGACACGTTAAAAATGACATCAGTCCCTAAAAATAGGAGACTTGTCTAAAATATTGACGTTTAACCCTAAAAAGGAGAAGTACGTCTGAATTACTAAAAAAAACTATGGACATAATCCATATTTGGTATTTAAACTTTTGACATCGGTCCTTTTATGAAAAAGAGACGTGTCGATAAAATATTCGTTTATAAAATAAAACTATTTTGATATCGTTGAGATATGGGTATAACTATATTTGAAAATTGGGCTTTGGACCCACGAATGATGACATAATAGGATGGGTGTTGGACCCGCGTTGTTTTTTTTTTATTATTATTTTTTTGTTTTACAACATGCAAGAAAATTTATATACAAAATAAAATAAAAAAAATATTAGCAATCTAAATAAAATTACATGAGTGACACAGTATAGGTAAAAAACTGAAATACCCTCGGATTTCTTGAAAAAATTACGAATGCCACTGCCGGAGCGTGGTGTCTCACGCTGTCACTGTGACGATGGCGAAATTTTCCGGCGAGATTTCTGGCCAACCGATGGTCGGTTCTGGTAGATCTGA
>CAXHTJ010001245.1:0-22714 GCA_964019445.1 Populus tremula
GATCAATAAACTTCTAATTTCTTCAATTAGGCCCCTGAATCAATTCAATACAGCTCCCTCTATATTCGCGCCTTTTCCAAATTGGTCCCTGGTTTCGGATTTTCGCAATTAAACCCCTAATTGGCCATTAAACTTCAAAATTCATGCAATTAAGCCCCTGATTTGGCCTAATAAATTCCTAAAACATATATTTTGGCCCCAGAACTTAAATTTCTTCTAATTAAAGCCCAAATTGATTTAAAAATCAATTTTTCTCGCAATCAAAACCCCTAAAAATCCCATTAAAAAATCCAATCATGTCCATAAACCTCCAAATTTTGGTTTTTTCCTCAAAAATTCAAATTTTCCTTCTAAATAGGGCTCTCATCCTTTAAGAATATACTGCCAAAAATCCAATCTTTGTATTTTTAACCTCCTGGACCAATTTTCTGACCATTTTCTGAGCGCTTCCCCCCCTTGTTATTTTTCTAACCTCCTTTGGCTATTTTTTTTTTATTATTATTTTTTTTTGCGGGGACCCAAAAATGGGTTACAACAGATTGATTCATCATGGTTTCTAAGATATTTTATAGGTGTTTTGGGTAAAAAAAAAACGAAGTTGAAATTTTATAGGTGTTGTGTGATTTCCCCCCTAAAAAATAGTGTAGTCCACCCCTATTAAAAAAAGGGGGTGCAATCACGCGGGCTCTAATGAAATGGGCTAGGCAGGCTGGGTTGACCCTTTTTTTTAATTGTTTTTTAATTTCAATTAATGCTTATTTTATATATATATATATATATATATATATTAAAAAGCTTAATTATATTTACATTAATATCGCTTCTCTCTTTTATTTTGTTTAGAGAGTCTCCTTTAAATTATGATGATTTTTTGGTTATGTGTTTAATTTTCGAAGAAGTTTTTTTTATTGATCTATGATTTTTTTTAATCTTTTGTATATATAAACTATATTTTTAAAAATAAAAATATTTATTTTTAGATGATATTTATAATGTGTAGCTTTGCATATTATTCATTTTTATTTTATTTTATCCAATCAATTTAATATGTTTGTTTATTTTTATTATTGTTTGATTAAATAATAAAATATTTTAATACGCAAAAATTAATAAACATGATCGAGTAAATATCTCATCTTGTGAGATTAAATACCTTGATCTATATGTGTATCTCGATTTTTCAAGTTTTTTTAGGTGTCATTAATGATTATTTATTTATTTATTAGCACAAATAGTTCTCAGTTTATTTGATTATATATGTGTACAAACTTTTTGATTTACACTTAAATTTTTTAAATTATATATATATATATATAAATAAATTTTTTATAAAAAATAAAAATATTTAACTCAACACGCTTGACTTAACAATCCTTTCGTTCATAGTTTTGAAACTCGGTCCAGCCCGGTGGGTCGACCCGGGACTGGAACTGAGCCGGGTTGAAAAAAAAAACCCGATTTGACCCGAATGACCCGACAGGTGACCCAGTAAGACCCGGCTGCAAACCCGTTGACTTTTATTTTACTTTTTTACTAAAATAACATCATTTTGTTTTTTTTAAAAAAAAAATTGACCCTACCAACCCAGTGATCCAGTAACTAGATCAAAATTCAAAACTCGAACCTTGAACCAAGCCGGCTACCTTTCCATACCTAGAACATCAGCAGCCTCGTAAAGAGTCGTAATCATGCCGTGTCTCGTTTGAACGTTTCCCTTGCAGCAAGGTCAAACAGTTTGGCCATTTTATGCCCACGTACATGCACCTTGCATTTTGAAAAAGGATCTGGATGTTGTAGAGGTTGTGGAAATAGTCAATATAATTAAAAAAATAATTGTTATTTTAAAAAAACTAGATAAGCTAAAAAAATCATATAAAAAATATATTAATTAAAACATAAATGCAAAACCTATTTTTAAAAATTTATATAAAAAATAATAATAAAAAAAACAAAATAATAATAATAATAAAATGAGATCAGGTGTTATGGGCCTGGAAAACTAGGCCTAATGCTTGGCCCACAAAAAAAGAGCCTGCACGGGGCCTGCAAGTTGTCTATTTTGACGGATAATGCATCGTTTATAATTGCCCAGAATCCAGCCATTGCAGTCGTAGAAAAACAAGACTTCTGCCTTTTCAACCTAAAAATTATTTTTAACCCTTTTTTGACAAAACAAATACATAGGAACACCATTGAAACCTTATTTAATCAATATATGGCTTTAAAAAATGCAAAACATCACCCTAAAATTCACAATCAACTCGTAACAAAAAATCTTTCAGAGCACAAATATGTATTTTTAGGTGTTTTCAAGGTAAAAACACATTTAATCTTAACTTCTCTTATCATATAAAACCATTTGATATAAAAATTGATATTTTTAGTGGTTAAAATCGTCACAAACAACAACTTTTTTTCTCAGTACTAAAATTTGGTGACCCCCTCTATCTTCTTCATAAAAAAAGAACTATAGAAAAAGAAAAGTGAAGTATAATACCAAAATGTAATGTTTATAAAATATAGAGATCAGTTACTTAATAGCTTAGAATGATGAGTGACTAAAATAATTTTTTTAAAAAAATTATAAAATTGCCATTTATGTTACTTATATTTTTTACTTAAGCTTATTTTCTTTCGATTCAACCCTCATTTCCAGAAGAATATGTGATTGTGCTCTAATTTGAGTTGGAAACAAGTTTAATTGTGAAAAAAAATAAAATTAAGAATTAAAATAAATTTTTTCAGAAATTTTTTTATTACAAAGTGAGAGAGTGAGTAATAAAAGAAGCTACTCTGAAAACACCACATGCTTTATATATTCTGTTAATTTGGATTATTGTTGGCGATTTACTTTTTCATGTTCTGTTAAATTATTTATAGTCATGATTTATTTTGCGCCTGAATTTTTTTTTAAAAAAACCTTTTACCATTCAGCTTAAAACAGATCAGGCACCTTTGTACATTTATATTTTTCTCTTTTCTTTTCTTCATTATTTATTCTCTTAATAACGTAATGAGATAATAAGGGTACTTGTAACTAAGCTAATAACTCTATTTGCAATGAATTGGATGTGACGTGTGCTCGTTTTCTTCTCTTGTAGTTTATCCATATTTAATGATTCCATCTAAATTAGTCTAAAATAAAATTATTAATTAGATGGTGGAATTTAAAGAGTACCAAACATATTTGTGACTTCCATCAAATATGTCGAAGAATCTTAATATTAATAAAAAATTGTTTACACAAATAAATTTATTAACTTGAAGACTTGGGTTATTGAAGTTAATAGAGTTAATTATGTGACTAATCAATTTATTTTTTAAAATAAATTAATTATGTTTCCATCTTCAAATTCAAACTATTTTCATCCCTCTCCTAATTTAAACGGTGATGATAAGGGATGCTTATTTTTTTTATTTTATATGGTTTTCATTAAAAAATAACTAAATTGAATTTTTTTTATTAAAAAAAAATCAAAATCGGTTCAAACCAACTGGTTTCGGTTCAGTTTTTTAAATAAAAATAGTTCAAATTGGTTTGACTAAGTTGTTTCGGTTTGACTCGATTTTTTTTCCAGTTTTTTTTGGTTTGATTTGGTTTTTTCCGTTTTAGACTTATAAAACCGAAACCGAAACCGAACCGGTTAATTTTTTTAAAATTTTAATTAATTTAATCAATTTTTTTTTTAATTTTCTTGGTTTAATTAATTTTTTAGTTTTTTTTACTATCTTCTAGTAATGACAATGACTCAAAAGTGAAGTGTCACTAATTTGTGTTACCATCAGCTTTAGATTTCGTAGATTTTTTCACTCTTATCTTTAGTAAAATCAATTTCCATAAAATTGAGAAGGAATTATATAACTCCACCATCAAATTTAGTTACTATTAATACGATCGAAGATATAATTTTTGTAATTGTAATGATATTAATCTCGATAGAAGGCAAAACTAACTGTGAAATTAAAAGTAAAAGATGAGCTTGAATAGCCTAAGAATCGACCATGTCAACGAGTAGCTATCAGACATTCGAAAAAAACACAAGGACAACGGACTTAGCTTGCAGCACAAAGTATATATAATATTATTTACCACACCAATCGATTCTTACTCACAACAATCCAAAGGCAAACATCTGTTTCTATATGCTCTTTCCTATATACAAAATTCACACACCAATTTTATTTTTTAAAATAAAAGAATACAGGTAAGAAAATAAAAATCTAACATCCCTGTTCTACAATGAACTGATGAAACAATCCCAGAACTGAACAAAAACACAGGTCCCATCAAGTTACTTGGCATCGGAAAACCTCTCATAAAACACAGGTCCCATCACCAAATTCAGGGGTTACCACAAAGAATCATGGAGAAATCGATTTGAAGCTATTTAAACCTTGGAAATACCTGAGCTCCAAGGAAATCTGCCTCTCAATCTGAAGTTGGCGACGGAAATTTTCAATAAACATTTCAGCTCTCTTATCAATATCATCTTCTGATTGATTGCTGATGGTTCTATGCAGCCCCTTTGAAGAACCCGAGTCTTCTGATTCTTGATCATCAATATCTTCACAGCCCCTTAACCCTGGTCTGTCATTAAAGCTAAGCTGGTGTCTCCTCGAGGATGCAGCACCAATCGTAGAAGCCAGACGCCAACGACTGATCATATCAAGATTTAGTATGATCTTTACCTTCTTGATTGCCCTCCTTAAGCTGCTAAGCAACGACCACTTGTCCCTGCCCATGTTATCGAGTTGCAGAAGTAATCACTAACAGAGAGATGTGTGTGTGTGTTTGCTAGGTTCTTAATGTGAGAATCGTGAGATTTAGCCTTTATATAGAGGATGGAGAGGTGGGGTCTAAGGAATATATAGAGTTGTGTGACAAGAGATTATTATACAAATCATCAAGTATAAGCAATATGAAGTTGCTAGGCAAGTTTTCAGAGAGAACAAGGCGTATGGAGATCAAAAACCGTGTTGCCATGATAGGCTGACTTGGAACTTTAGAAGTTAGGAATATGACTGTGGTCAAAATCTTGAATGGTTCTAATATTAGTATGAGATTAATGATATGCAGAGGCAGCTGGATCCTGGACGCTTTGCATTCATCACGTCACGAAGGTGTTAAGCAATCCGATTTAGTGCATTAAGAAAATTATAGTCAACATATTTATCCATTCCTTAATTATTAAGTCTATAAACAAAATATAAAATGAAAACCATGAAATATTTTCATTTTTATCACAAATTTTGGCTCAGTATTTAATTTAAACGTATGTGTCCTTTTCCATCAAATCATCACATGCATATTTTAGAGTAGAAATTTCAGCAGGAAAAAAAAATCTAAACCATGTATTTCTTCTATGATTTAGATCAAACACAAATCTTATATTTTCCACTAATATAATCTCTTTTAACTACAAGATCTAATTGAAATTAAATAAAAAACAATAGATGGGAAAAACAACGGATCTAGGCCATGAAGGTTTATTGGTAACATTTGATTGATGAGGGACTTGAACGAAGAAAAAGGTTTTGTATGGGGACTCAATTAAGAATTGTGTTGGTGGTCGGGGATGAATTCATCCTTCCCCTAAAGTTAACTAATTTACCTAGTAGATTTGTGATGTGACCATGAAAGAACCATAGTTTTAAAACGCGGTATGGGGTAAGGCATGAATTATGGGGTGGAATGATTGGCAATTTTTTTAAAAATTAATCAAGATTATATTATTTTAATAAAAAATAACTGTTCTTAAAAAAGTCAAAGTATTGATGTCACGGTTAGCCATGTTATTGGGTCAATTTAGATTTCAATTGGGTCAACTGAGTTTTTTTTTTAACCTAATTATACCAAAGTTTCAAATAAATTAGGTTTTGAGTTAACTGGAGGTTTTAAAATAATGATAAAAACAAAGAATCTTAGGCTATTTTTGTTTCTATATTCGCGCGCGCGGATAATACTAATGAAATGATTGTAGCGTTTAAGAGAAAGGGAGAAAGAGGAGGGCGGGGAAGCTGTGTCGTGGGTTCATGCGACATCCTCGATAAAGTATTTACGTGAAGAGGTTTCTTTAATCTCTTTTAAAAGCTTCCCAACTCGTCTAGAAAACTCAGTTGAGTCACTCAAAAATCAAATGTGGAAAGGGAAAGGAGGGGAAGGATAACTTCCTTCCAAGTTCCAGGCGCTGCGCAGGTTAAGCTGGAGAAGGTAGTTCAAGATCCGCATAGAACTGCAGCCGTCTCAAAAATTATAATAAAATTATTGAACTGTAAATTAAAGAACAAATTTCGGGGATCAGGCTGCTGGAATGAATTTAAATGATTAATAATCCGTTTATTTGGACCTTTAATTTGGAACTAATCTACGTGGTTTGAGAAATGACGGCTAAACGCTTTTGACCCAATCGTCTTAAGTAAATTAGCGGAATTGCCTGCCATTTGTATTTGAAAAATTCGCAGAAGCTGCAGGGCTCATGGTTAATCAACTTGCCCGCCAAGGCACTGGTTGCCCAGCAAGCTCTGGTGGGGTCTAAGAAGATGAAAAATTTAATTATCATGGAAATTAAGTGCTTCAAAAACACCCAAGTGTTAGATTTAATGCAGAAAACCCAGCATAATACAATTAATTATGTTAGGGTTGACGTTCATAAGCAGCATGCAAAACGTGCACAGCAACACTTGCAAAAGAGTGCGGCTCCCTTGAATTCAAAAGAGGATCTGTACGAGGTAAGAAAAACAGCAATAAGAAACAAGAGTGATCCCAAATAAAAAAAATGATATTTTTGAATTTAAAGGTTGAGGTTGTGTTATATCTAGAAGTGTTTGTTTGTCATTGGAGTAATTTTTTATTTTCAATTTGTTTTCGCTTAAAACAACATTAAATTTATGTTTTAAAGTATATTTTTTAATAATTTTAGTGTTAATGTTAAAAATAAAAAACTTAAAAAATATATAATCTTAATGTATTTTTAATAAAAAAAATATTTTTAAAAAATATTATATATTACAATATAAACATACAATTACATATTGTTTGGTAGTGTGGCCAACCGCACAGTTGGCTTCACTACTAAATAGGCATTTAATCTTGTAACAAGTGTTTTTTTTTTTATTATTCATATATATATATATATATTAAATTATGTTCTTGTATTTATTTAATGTTATAATCATAACACTTCTCACTTGTATTCCATCTTTTAATGGCTGTCAAATATTTTGGGCGGCATGATATTTGTTGGGCTATTAAACTTATTTGAGGCTAATATCATTTAAAATTTAACAATTGAGTTTGGATTCCTTCTACAAATCGCAAATGTTAATTCTCAATTTTATATATTATTTATTAGATTTCATTTATTCAATATGAGGTGTTTATTTAACTATAAATTATTAATAAACTAACCCTTAATTATTATTAAAAATAAAATAAAAACTAACTAACTAACTATATATATATATATATTATAACTAATTTTTGTATTGTTTCCTTATTTGAAATAAAACCCTATTACTATTTTATGTTACCAGAAATGAGCTTTAATAACTCGACATGGGTCTTAAAAGATGCTCTCAAACACGTTAATCATCAAAACAACTCACGGTAACTCCTAAGAATTAGTTACTGTTAGCAATTAGCGCATGAAATCACAAGCCTCGTCAGGACTATCACACCCAACCATATATAAACCAAGATTGTTAAATAAAAAAAAATAGTTTGAGGACTTAAAAAACTTAAGGTTAAGGGTTAAATCCTTGTTGACCAATTAATTTTGGAATCATTTAGTTAGAAATAAAATAGAGGGGAGACCTCAGTTTAACAACTAATGTATTATTTAATTATCAATTGAATCCCCAATTTTTTTGTTTTATCAATTTTGCTCCTAGTTCACTCCAACATCTTGAGTAGAAGCACTTAACAAACATGCACGAATTGGATTGAATATTTAACTATAATTAACAATTGCTTTCTCGTTTCTTTGTTTATGGATTTGGGTTTTTAATATCCTTTGTTTTGAAAGAAAAAAGCAAGGTTGGGTAATTGGTTCTTATAGCCCATTTGAACCGAGCTTGATTTTATGTTAAGGAGCCCAGCCCGTGAAGTATGGGCTAAGCCTATGAAGGGTTTTAAGGAGGTCATGTTTAGCTTGACATGCATCATCTGGGCTTTTAAGATTTGGTTGGCAAACATGCCCCATTAAAAATTTCAAGCATTGTATTTGTTTTTTCCAAATAAAGTTTTAGTTTAAATTAAATTAAATTTAATTTTTTAAAAATCATCTTATAATTAATTTTAAATTATTTATATTTTTTTGACCCTCTAATATTTAATAAATCATTTTTCTTCAACCAAATAACAAAAATATTTCTTTCAAGAATATAATTTTATTTCAAATTGCGTATGGCAAAGTTTCATTTGGAAATGTGCTCCATTGAAAATTTCAAGCCTTGTATTTCCTTTATTTTTTTTTGTATTTTTTCAAACATGGCTTTAGTCTAAATTAAATAATTTTTTAAGATTCTTGAAAGATTATCTTGCAATTATTTTTTAGATCCCCATATTTTTTTTACCCATTTATATTTAATATTTGAAATTATGATTTACACGCGGGACACTTTTTTAGTATTAAATAAATTAGCTTCCTTCCACCATAGTTTTTAGACCCCGCCTGGTGTAAGGTTCGGGTTCCGGGTTTTGACGGGGTCACCAGATTATTATTAATTTTTATATAAAAAAAAGACGTTATTTTAGGTAAAAAAAAAAAGAGAGTCAATGGGTTGCATCTAGGTTTTTGACCGGGTCTTACCGGGTCACATCGGGTTTTTCTTTACCCTATTTTTTCTTCAACTCGGCCTGGTTTCAACCTCGAGTCGGCCGGGTCCCAAGTCGACCCGTTGGGTCGGGTTTCAAAACTATGCCTTCCATAAAAAGAAATAAAAATATTTCTTTTAAAAATAAAATCTTATTTTAAATTTCATGGCTAAGTTTCTAAAAAATAAACTATATTTGCATGATTTAGCATACTAAAAAATCACAAAAATAATCTTTTTTTTAATGCATATTGGATTTAATAACTAGTTTAATAAAGTCATGAGAACTTGACCAACATTTCAAAAATACCACAAACTTATTTTGTTTATTTTAATATACGAGATTATGAGTTTATACTTCAAATGTATTCATGATATTGAATAAAAAGACAATTTGTTTTATTTTTTTGTTTTGGATGTAAAATGAATAAGTTTGACCCATAAAATTATGTTTCACTTTAGGGGGGTAGACCAACTTTAACTATTAGACAAACCACCAATTAAAAAACATAATAATACTTTAATTTATATAGACAAAAAAACAATAAGGTGTACTATGAATAATACATTCTTTTCATATATAATCAGTTCTTTTATTTATATTCTAAAACTAATTAGAGTTATTAGTTATCAAAATATTAGATGACAATTCTTTTTATTAGTTATTTTTTTAATGTAAAAAATAAAAATTTCTTATTCTTTTTATCCATAATCTCAAAAATCCAGATTCAAAAAAATATTTAATGTGACACTACACACATACAACATTTATATTAAAAAAAAATTAATTCAGCACACAGCATAACACGTTTACATATCTCATATTGAGGTAGAATCCATCATTCTTATCTCATATTTAGCTAGAATCCATCATTCATGACGTTTAGTATGGTTTGAAACTCGTCAGTTTTTTTCCTATTTTATTTAGGCTCCAAATTCATTACATTTAGTTTTTCAAGAAATCATTTTTATATTACTTTAGGCTTACGATCTTTTTCATTTTTTATCTTCGAAATTAATTAATTTTGTTTTTTTTTTTATCAAGAACGTTTATGGAAAAGGAGGCAAAAGGACCTTTTGAAAACCATGATGAGAAATAAGACTTTATGTACTTGGTCTTAAGACTTATGAACGAAATAAATTTTTTTCCTAATATATAAACCATGTTGAGAAATCAACCCATGTACTCTTTTCGTTATTTATTAATTTTGAAATATTCTTTAGTATAAAATAAAACCATTACCACTCCACCAAATACTAATTACCCCTTCGCATATTTTAAGTTTTAGCTTTGTCCTTTAAACAAGAGCAAACTTTTTTTTTTTTAAATGCTAACAGATGTCCATTTTGCATAATAATTATAAGGCCCATATTTGAATAATTTAATTGAAATTAAATTAAAATAAGAATAAAATATGAGTGGTCCAAATAAAAACTCTTAGATTACTCAATTTTCTCCCTTATCTTATCACAAACCAAACGAATTTTTATAACTAATTGTAAAGGAGAAAAAAAATTAATTATTTTTTCAAAATTAATAATTTTAAACACAAATTCCTTGAACAAAAAAAGCTGATTTTTTTTTTAATAATCTTATGCATGTTCTAATTTCTTAATAAAATCTTTAATCTTATATATATATATATATATATATATATATATATATATGCGCGCGCGCGAATCTTCATCGAAACCTTAAACTTTTTAGTTCTTTTGTTGCTTCTTTATTTTAATTTTATTACCTAGTCAGTTATGGTTAACACAAATTAATTTTTTAATGTCTTTTGTTGTTCTCTTAATATAAATAAACTCTTAAACTTTTTAATTTTTTATTTTAATTAACTCAGTTAATATGGTTCGCATAAGATTGTAAAGTTAATATTTGTTAGATTTGAAAATAAAAGGCACTCATTGACAAATTTTTAGAAGTACCTAATTAAAAATCTATAGCAAAAATAATTGATTGGAAAGAAAATTGATAGTTAGTGCACCAAAAATATCATTAACTTGAAAATAAAAGAACTCAGAATGTAAGCTTATACATGGTGCAATTGTTTTTTTTTATATATTAATGAAGATATATTGATTTTGCACTCACCAAATTAACGTTCTGGATCCACACTTAGATAGTTTGACCTGTTCTTTGATTATTTAGGGTTAATGTTAACTCAAATATGAGAATATAATATTAAGGACAGTAATCTAAGTTTGAGAGTTTTATAGAGTTTAATTTGTTATTCAAATCATTGATAAGATACATTATTTTAAAAAAAAAAATTTAAAATTTGAGCTTTTGGGACGAGTTACAATAATCGTTGTGAGATCACCCAAAACTTTAAAAACTCTCTTTCATTTCAGTAATATATATAGAATAACTATTAAAAAAATTATTGTGAAAAAACATTTCATTAAGGTTGTGTTCCCCACACTTGGCTTTATGCCAATTCCAAAGTTAATTTTAATGTGAAAAAACTATGTGGATGTTATTAGGTTTTTTTTTAAAAAAAAATTAAGAAAAATCTCAAATTTAAATTGAAAACTTTACGCATGTCTTTAATAAAATTAATCCATAATTATATGCATCAATAACTATTAAAAAAATTATTGACAATGATCAAATATTGAGAGCTAAATGCATATAAAAAACATGATCTAGCACAACATCATGCCATTTAATATTATTTATTTAATTACATGTCAATAATTTTTTTTATATAAAAAATTTAAAATAAAACCAAAACAAAATAATTTGTTAGCATAATTCCTCTTGTTCTCATTAATTTTTAATAACTGTTTTTTTTAATGAAGTTTATGATCTAATTATACAATAACAAAAATAAAAATGTCAAGAAACTAATTAGATAAAATTTAACAAATATAAAACAAATATATCATGAAAGGAATATTTTATAATCCTATTAGAAAACAAAGAAAAATTGAATTATATATACTTTATTAAATAATATTTTAAATACATATTTAATTGATTTATTTAAATGAATTTGAATAAAAAACTTAAAGACCTTGTTTGAGCTAAAATTAAAAGAAATGTTTCAAGATGACGTGGTTTCACCTTATTTGATTTAAATATTGTTATGATTACATTTTGGATTGAGACAAATTAGCATAATTAATTCATGAAATCAGTTACTTGAGTGATAAATTTGTTTGGGTTTAATAATTAATTTTTAGAATCTATCTCTCATTTAATTACACGACACTAAAATTAAATATTCAGAAAAAATGATAAAATTAAGTTAAAGATAAAAAAAAATTAACTTAATTGAATTTATATTTAAATTAAAAAGAAAAAAATAAAAAAATCATCTCAACTCTTGAAATGAAAAGGCCTTGCACATAGGCTTGACCTGTATGCTTGGTTTTTTTGTTTTTTAATGTTTTCTTTTACTTGGCTTGAGGGATCAACAAAGTATCGTATATTTTTTTTATAAAAAATAAAATAAGCAAAAAATGCGTTGTTTGTAAGCTCAATTTAGTTTCTGATCCCTAGAGAATTGTCAAAAAAAAAATAAATTCAAATTAGGTTTTTTGAACTCAAAATGCTATTTTTTAATATATTTTCATCTAAAAATACCATCATAACTTAAATAAACCAATCTTTCACTTGAAAACATCTAATTGATAAAAAATATATAAAATTAAATTGAAAAACAATGGATAAATAACTCATCTCAACTCTTGAAACAGATTGTAGAGAAGATTTTTATTTCTGTACAGAGAGAGAGAGAGAGCGAGGAGCAAGGGTTGAATATATCATTAATTTTAGTATCAAAGAGAATTTTGTTCTTTAGAATGAAGAAAAACTTATTATTAGTACAGGGGCTTCCGTGTATTTCAATTCCGCGCCTCTTGAATTTCCCGCAATTAGTTCTCATTATAGTTTTTTTCTTCTTTTAAATATAGAGTAATTGTTCATTAAATTAGTTTATATATTATTAATTGGCAAGGACGCAAAGTACATATGTAAAAGCCTTCCCTTGCTCTCAGGCAGCTCTATGTTTAACACGTGGAAGTAATGTGGACTTGGGGGCATCATATTCTTTTCTCAACTAACAAAATAGAAGGTTAATATATTATTTTAAACGTTTTATAATAAGTATTGCCTTTTCAATATCATGAGTTTGAGTCGTCCTATTTGGTTTAAAATAATTATAAATGACTTGTTAGTTATATTTATTTTTTAAAAAATATATATAAAAAAAAATGAGTTAGACATGTGAGCATCCTTTAAACTCACATGGCTCTAACCAAACTCGATTGAACATTTTTTTACCTGGTAATTTTGGTTTTTTGTGCCTTTCAATTTTTTTTTCAAGTCTATAATTTAGAATAAGATTTTTATTTAATTTTATTTTTTAATATTAAGTTAATGATAAATTATTTTTTATATTTATTTTATCATATAATAAAATAAAAAATTAAATCAACCAACTGGAGTCCATAACCCGGGTTGCATGTATGATTGGTTGACTAAATATATATTAATCAATGAGTCAGGTTGGAATTTTTTGGCACTTTTTTTTATATCTTTTGTTTTTTTATTACAATTTCATTATTTAATATGAGATTTTTATTAAATTTTATTATTCAGTATTGAATTGTTGGTAAATAAATTTTAATATTTTTTATTATATAATAAAATAAAAAATTAATTTGACAATGATATCAATAACTTAGATTGCGAGGTGGTATACTAACTAAATATTAATTAAAGAATTAAATAAAAAATTTTCAAGTTTAAATTGTTAAACTAAGTTTAATAACAATACTAATTTCTAATTTTTTTTTGTCTAACCTAAAATGAAAGCTTGAGCCCATAAACTAATTAATGTGTGTATTTATATATGTACACACACATTTTTTTTATTTTTCTTTTGTTTGTATTTGATTGTCCTTTATTTTTCTCGGTGGTTAGTTTCTTAAAGAGGGGATATATCGTGGCCATCGGAGGAGGTGAGAGGCGGTGTCTATCATTACCAGCACAATGCCCATCCATCTCCGGTTGATCAAAGGACAAGGTGGTAGGTGTTGTCCTACTTGGCATATGGGTGTTGTCTTCCAGTCAAAAACGTAACATGCGCACGCACCTACTTCACCTATTAAACTCCTCACCGATCTCCATTTTCTACTATTTTTTAAAAGAATTCAAATTAGGTGATCAAAGATTATAATAAAAAAAATTAATCTTTAAAATCCTACCCTATAACACATGGCAACCAATTTATTGGAGCCCCATATATATATATATATATATATATATATATATATATATATAGGAGGTTGGGGGCGGGGGGGCATATATATATATAAAGAGTAAAATTCCCATCAACTCCCTCTCACCGGCTCTATCCTCTATCATCACCTCCTTATATATTTCCTCAACCCTAGATGCAAAACCAAACACTTACCTTCTTTGCTTCCAAAAAAAAAGAAAAAAAATCTCTCTTTCATTTCTCTCTCTTTCCAAACATGGAGGCCAATAAGGATCAAGCAAAAGAATTCATTTTCAGGTCCAAACTCCCTGATATCTATATCGCAAACCACCTCCCTTTACACACTTACTGCTTCGAAAAGCTTTCCCAATTCAAAGACAACCCTTGCTTGATCAATGGCCCTACCGGTGATATCTACACTTATGCGGATGTTGAGCTCACATCACGCAAAGTTGCCTCTGGCCTCTACAAGTTAGGCCTCCAACAAGGCGATGTTATATTGCTCTTGCTCCAAAACTCGCCAGAATTTGTTTTTGCATTTCTTGGAGCGTCATTCATTGGCGCTATTAGCTCAACTGGAAACCCTTTTTATACTTCAGCTGAGATCGCAAAACAAGCAACAGCATCAAAGGCAAAGCTGATAATAACACAAGCAGCTTTCGCCGACAAAGTGCAACAGTTTGCTCAAGAAAACGACCATGTTAAGATAATGACCATCGATTCTCTTACAGACAACTGCTTGCATTTCTCGGAGTTGAGAAGCTCTGATGAGAATGAAATCGCTGCTGTCAAGATTAAGCCTGATGATGTCGTGGCACTCCCTTATTCGTCAGGGACTACAGGTCTCCCTAAAGGTGTCATGTTGACTCATAAAGGGCTTGTTACTAGTGTGGCACAGCAAGTTGATGGAGAGAACCCTAATCTCTATTTTCACGAGAGGGATGTGATTCTTTGTGTGCTGCCTTTGTTCCACATCTATTCACTCAATTCTGTATTCCTTTGTGGGCTAAGAGCTGGTTCAGCAATTTTGCTTATGCAAAAATTCGAGACGGTCGCATTAATGGACCTTGTACAGAAATATAAGGTGACAATTGCTCCACTCGTGCCCCCAATCTTTCTGGCAATAGCAAAAAGTCCAGTCGTTGATCAGTATGATCTTTCTTCGATCCGGACGGTACTGTCTGGCGCAGCACCGATGGGGAAGGAGCTTGAAGATACAGTCAGGGCTAAGCTGCCTAATGCTAAACTTGGACAGGTATATAGTTATATCATATATTACGATAATTATATCATGGATTATCGTTCATATATGTATAATTTCTTTTCTGGTTCCACACCACATTACAATAAAAAACTTATAAATAACTCTTGGATTACAATGTTTTTTTATATAATATTTAGTTTGTTTCAGGATATTTAAGATTTGGTGCTAGATTTGATAATTTTATATGGTGCTCAAGTTGAAATTATAGAATACTTACAACATAAGAAAGATATATAGACACAAAAATAATAGAAATTTTTTTTCATATCAGATGATAAGAGTAAGACGTCCTTTTCTTTTTTTCATTTTTAAGATTTTTTTTATTTTCTATATAAATATATTTTTAAAGATAGGGTAGGAAAATTAATAATCCCACTAAAGTTATCAACCACAAATAGGTTTGGCATGGCCACACTTCAACACCCTGTAAATTAATGGTGGCACTTGAAGAAATTAATTGCTGGGGCCAGGGCGTCATGGGCGAATAAACTAATAAATTACAAGGAAATGCAACTCTTCGTTTTCCCATTGACGCACTCCAAGTTCATATGCGTAGGGATATGGAATGACAGAGGCAGGGCCCGTGATCGCAATGTGCTTAGCTTTTGCAAAGGAACCCTTTGAGGTTAAATCTGGCGCCTGTGGGACTGTTGTTAGAAATGCAGAGATGAAGATTGTCGACCCGGAAACCGGTGACTCCCAGCCGCGAAATAAAGCTGGCGAGATTTGCATTAGGGGTAGCCAAATAATGAAAGGTACGCATTTCTACCATTTTTCTATAACGTTTCCTTGCTTCGTTGCATGTTGTCATCGTGAATATTAATTAATGTTCAACAGGATTAAAAATCTGGGAGAGCCAAGAATTTTATTTTGTTTAATTTCTATAGTAGTAAAGTATAACACTTGAAGCAGTTCAAATAATTTTATCCTTTCAGGGTGGAAAATGGATTTATTTTTTTAAAGTAAAACCTTTCTAAGCGACGAAATCTCATGTACCACACAACTTTAAAGAAAAAGTCATGAAAGTCTCCATCGATTTGGGAGTAATTACGTTAAAATAAAATAGACTCCTCTATTTATTTGCACGTTAAAGTATATATGCTTGCGATTTGCAAATGAGAAGCATGACCCTACCGACGTTAATTGAAACGAAAACGTTAGGTACAACGTTCTCACCAACCCTTTGTAGCATAGTTTTGAAGTTTGACCTGCTCTAACCGTCGATTTGAAATCCGATTGATTGAAAGCTGAAACTACACCATGTTAAAAGAAAGAATTAGATAGAAAAAAAGTTCAGTTAATCTAGTGGGTTAATCCAGTAAGATCAAGTCAAAAACTCGATTATAATTTATAAATTTTTTTTTTTTACTAAAACAATATTATTTTAATTCAAAAAAATTAACTCAGTCAAAATCTAGAATTTAAATTTTTTATCAGGTTGGCTACCAGCCAGGTATTAAAAACTATGCTTTGTAGGGTATGGTTTCCTAAACAGGGGAAGTTTTTTTTATTTTTCAACCGTTTAGATAATTATAATTGGATTACTGAATTAAACCGTAAAATTCAGACATACACATACTTATCAATTAATTATTTTATTAAAAATTCCCTGTTTTCCCCTAGCTATGGGTGGGGGTCCATTTATACCAATTAGTAGATAAGAGGGACATATAGACCACTGTCTAATGTCCACCACTGACCATGTTATGCATGGCTGCTAGTGCGGCTTTTCTCAGGAAGTTGTCTAAAACAGCTTTCAAGTCTTTATTCAAGTTATGGGTTATGTTTTTAAAAATGATGGGCCGTAGTTTTTACTCCACCTATTTTTTTTTTCATAGAGAATTTAGATGTACAAGTTTTAAAAATTTTTGATTTATTTTTACTTTAAATAAATTATTTTTATAGTTTTATGGTTGGTTTTGATATACTATATTAAAAATAAATTAAAAAAATATTTTTAAATAAAAATATTTTTTAGAAAGGCAGAAATCTACTACTATAATCACCCCCTTTATTCGTTTCACGCTTTTCTACGTCCCGAAAATTTAACATTGTTTTAGTAAACCTGTATATTTATGAACTACGCATGCCGAGCGGGAAATATTTTCCTTTGTGAGATGATCCATGAGTACAGAAACTCTTCTTTCAACTAGAAAATAATAACTCATGATTACTAATTAATTACAGTGTTTTTTTAGTAAAAAGAGAAGGATCAGGGTGAGCATGATTATGCTTATTTTAATTACTTACTGGTGTGTATTTGGGTTTGAGTTTCCACGTTGTTTTAATTTAAAAATATTCCCCTAAAAAAGAATAATTCTGATTGCTTTTTGGTAGGTTATCTAAATGATCCTGAGGCCACTGAAAGGACGATAGACAAAGATGGATGGTTGCACACAGGTGATATTGGATACATTGATGAAGATGAACTCTTTATCGTGGATCGTTTGAAGGAATTGATCAAATACAAAGGTTTTCAAGTAGCACCTGCTGAGCTTGAAGCAATGTTGATTGCTCATCCCAGCATCTCTGATGCTGCTGTAGTACCGTAAGTTCTTATTTTACGTATTTGTTTATTAAATAATGTGTACATATTCAACGAGTTCTTGTATTATTTTCTAGGTATTTTCCATTAATTACCGTCTATCTATCTATCTATCTATCTATAATTAGCAACATTTCTTTAAATTTTTGGGTGTTTCAGCATGAAAGATGAAGCTGCCGGAGAGGTTCCGGTTGCTTTTGTGGTGCGATCAAATGGTTCCAAGATCAGCGAGGATGAAATCAAACAATATATCTCAAAACAGGTACTAACATTTGATAAATCAATTAATATATACTTTCGTGTGTGATGATTTGGCACACATTTATCCCTTACAGTCTTTCTGGATTATGTAGTACACATTTTGATGATTAAATTGGTGTGATGATTTGCTGTATAGGTGATCTTTTATAAGAGAATTGGTCGGGTTTTCTTCACGGAGGCCATCCCCAAGGCCCCATCGGGAAAAATCTTGAGAAAGGACCTCAGAGCAAGGGTTTCTGCTGGTGATATTCCACATCAGATTCCTAATATGCAAAACCAGCATTAGTTTGAAGTTCAGAGGCAAAATGGATCTGATGTGTTTTTCTTTCCTTAGCGGCCTCCAAAAGGGTTTCAAAAGGGAGAGGAGAATATGTTAACTTGAAGATTTCAGAGCCTTCAATGTTCAGTTGTTGCTATCGACCTAAACTATGATGCTTGGTGAATAGAAAAATAGGCTTTGTATTAATTAATAGAGGCTTGCAAAGTCAAATCATTTTTATTAGCAAATGTACTATTCCATGTCTAAATAATAAATATGTAAAAAATCTAATTATAAATCAAAATATTTATGTAACCATTAATTAAATAAACAAAAAACTATATCTATCAATAAATAAATAAAATATTAATGTGTCTATTCTACTAGCTTTGCTAGAAGTCAAATAATTTTTTTAATACAAAAAAATATAAATATTATTAATATCTTTTTAATATAAAAAATATAATTATGAATAAAAAACCCTTCCATGTTTGGTTATTGTTATTGACCTAAACTATGATGCTTGGTGAATAGAAGAATGGACTTTGCATTAATTAATGGAGGCTAGCATTGCAAAGTTAAACCATTTTTATTAGCAAACCTACTACTCAATGTTTAAATAATAAATATGGAAGTGTTTACAACGTTTTTGTTTTATATAAAAATTCTAATTATAAATCAAAAAAATTATGCAACCATTTAATTAAATAAATAAAAAAATATATTTGTTAATAAATAAGTGAATAGAAGAATGAACTTTGTATTAATTAATGGATGCTAGCGTTGCAAAGTCAAACCACTTTTATTAGCAAACTTACTACTCAGTTTCTAAATAATGAATATGCAAATTTCTCCAATATTTTTTTTATATAAAATTTTTAATTATAAAAAAAATTTATGCAACCATTTAATTAAATAAATAAAAAAACTATATTAGTCAATAAATAAGTGAATAGAAGAATGAGCTTTGTACTGATTAATGGAGGCTAGCGTTGCAAAGTCAAACCACTCTTATTAGCAAACCTACTACTTAGTGTCTAACTATTGAATATGCAAATTTCTCCAACATTTTTTTTATATAAAAATTCTAATTATAAATCTAAAAATTTATGCATCCATTTAATTAAATAAATAAAAAAACTATATTTGTGAATAAATAAGTGAATAGAAAAATGAGCTTTGCATTAATTAATGGAGGCTAGCGTTGCAAAGTCAAACCACTCTTATTAGTAAACGTACTACTCAGTGTCTAAATAATGAATATGCAAATTTCTCCAATGTTTTTTTTATATAAAAATTCTAATTATAAATCAAAAAATTTATGCAATCATTTAATTAATTAAATAAATAAACTATATTTGTCAATAAATAAGTGAATAGAAGAATGAGCTTTGTATTAATTAATGGAAGCTAGCGTTGCAATGTCAAACCATTTCTATTAGCAAACTTACTACTCAGTGTCTAAATAATGAATATGCAAATTTCTCCAACATTTTTTTTATATAAAAATTATAATTATAAATAAATAAAAAACTTTATGCATCCATTTAATTAAATAAATAAGTAAAACTATATTTGTCAATAAATAAGTGAATAAAAAAATGAGCTTTGCATTAATTAATGGAAGCTACTGTTGCAAAGTCAAATCACTATTATTAGCAAACCTACTATTTAGTGTCTAAATAATGAATATGCAAATTTCTCCAATTTTTATATAAAAATTCTAATTATAAATCAAAAAAATTATGCAACCATTTAATTAATTAAATAAAAAAACTATATTTGTCAATAAATAAAAAATATTAACGTGTCTATTCTGCTCGCTTCACCACGAGTCGAATAACTTTTTTCTAATGCAAAAGAATGAATATATAGGTGTTGTTAATATTTTTTTTTTGACATAAAAAATATAAATGTGAATAGAAAAATCAGTGTTTACATATAATAAAATAAAGTGATGATCATATATGTTAATAAATACAAAAAAATGTTAACGCAACACCATGTGTAGGATCTTAAATTAATTTTTAACACAATAGAAAAATACAACTATGTCGCTAGTGTGCTTCACTATATCATGACTCTCTTAACTAAGAGGGTGTTTGTCATTATGGTCCAACTACACTTTTGAAGATTTTTGAATATTTTTTGGTTTAATTTTTTTTTTTTTGTGTTTTTGAGTCCTTTTGATTTGATGATGTCAAAAATAAATTTTAAAAAATAAAAATAAAATATTATCTTGATATATTTCCAAGCGAAAAGTATTTTAAAAAATAACCTCTACCATACTCCCAACAAGTACTAAGAAATATAATGACACTATTTATGTTAAACGAAATAAATTTTTTAATGTATGATCCAATAAACTGAGAAAGAGCAGTTAATGCCATTTAAATTGTCAAATAAAAAGATAATTATTATAATAAAAGTAAAATATGGATGAGTATGATATTTAACCCCCAACTTTTCTTTGACGCACATGCAATTTTTTTTTATGGTCTTAAAGATCACATTTTCTTACCTAGAATAATCATTTTTATTTTTTAAAATTAATTTTATTTGTATAAAAAATAAGAAAAATAAAATTATAAATGAATTAAAATGTTCTCTTTTAAACATTAAATACATACAAAATTATTAAAAACAACCACAATTTAAAAATGCTAAATACATAATCTAAAAAATTTAAAGAGAAGAGATATTAATCTAAATTAAAAAACTCTAAAACGCGTGGTGTTTTCACTGCAGCAATTACTGTAGTTTTTTTTTTTGCAGCAGGTTTTTTTTTTTTGATTTTTTTTTCAGCAGGTTTTTTTTTTACATGTTTTTTTTTTTTTTTTTTTTTTTTTTTTTTCATGTTTTTTTTTTACCCAAAATTGATTTCTTCTTCTTCTTTTTTGTTTCTTTTTTTCTTTTTAATTTTTTTGTTTCAAAATTATCTTTACTAATTTTTTTTTAATATTGAGCTGGTTGAAAATTTAACTATGTAGTTTTTTTTTCTTTAAAACATTGTGGATTGCTATAATATTCTCATACATTGTTTTCTTTTTTCTTTTTATGATTTCTTTATTTTTTTTTTTTTCAAAATGGTCTTTGTAGATTTTAGTTTTTTTTATATTAAGTTGGTTGAAAATTTAACTTTGTAGTTTTTTTTTTAAAAAAAACAATATGGATTGCTACAGTATTTCCCACATGTTTTTTTTTAAATTATCTTTATCAAATTTATTTTTTCAATATTGAGCTAGCTGATAATCTAGCTTTAGCTTTCCCCACATTTTTTTTTTTTTTTTTTTTTTTTTTTTTTTTTTTCAAAATTGTCATTTTTTACATATTTCCTTCTTTTTTTTCAGAATTATTTTTGTTGATTTTTTTTTTTACTATTGAGCTGGTTGAAAATTTAGTTTTTTTATTTTTTCTTTAAAACACTATAGCTTTCCCCACGTGTTTTTTTTCGCTTTTGTTTTTTTTTTACATGTTTTTTTTTCATTTCTTTTACCCAAAATTGACTTTTTTTTAAATAGTATTTTTTTCTTTAAAACACTATAGCTTTCCCCACGTGTTTTTTTTTTCGCTTTTGTTTCCTTTTTTTTACATGTTTTTTTTTCATTTCTTTTACCCAAAATTGACTTCTTTTTTTTTTTTTTAAATAGCCTTTGTCGGTTTTTTTTATATATTGAGCTGGTTGAGAACTTAGCTTTGTATCTTTTTTCAAAAAAAAATAAAATTATGGATTACTACAGTGTTTTCCTTACATGGTTTTTGTTTGGTTGTAGTGTTTCCCCCACATGTTGTTTTTTTAAATTATCTTTGTCGAATTTATTTTTTCAATATTGAGTTGGTTGAGAATTTAGCTTTAGCTTTAGCTTTCCACACGTTTTGTTTTTGTTTTTTTTAAATTTTCCCCATGTTTTTTCATTATAATTATATTGTATTATATTATATTATATTATATTATATAACTGTTTTTTTCTTTTTAAATTTTTTAATGAATTTTTTTATTTAATTTAATTTGTTAATATTTGATGGGTTAACCTGATTTGACGTGTTATTTTTTTTCATTTAGTTTAGTTTGTTAAAGTTAATTTTCTTTCTATTTAATTATCAAATTTCCATAATTTAATGACACATAACTTGGGCTTGACGGGTTAACTTGGTTTAATTAGTTAACCAGGTTAATTCTGTGTAAACCCGTCATTTTGTTTCTATTTAGTTATCAAACTTTCATGACGCGAATTTCAGGTTTTATGGGATAACCTGGTTTAAAGGGTTAACCCAAGTAATTCAATTTTTTTTCTTTTTCTTCATTGGTTTTTTCCTTCCTGTTGATTTTTTTAATT
>CAXHTJ010001246.1:0-34087 GCA_964019445.1 Populus tremula
AAAAATAGAAAATAGAGAAGATAAAATCAAAGATTAAGAATAAAAAAGGTTTAGTGAATAGTGAGCATAATAATAATCAAATAAGAATTAAAAAATAAAAAAATACAATAAAGATATTCTTCGATGGTGTAGAATATTCTTAGAATAAGAACTAAAAATATTCTTAGATGGGCCTACAAATAAAGGAGATGGTTTTTTTTTTATATAGAAAAGGCAGTTGCAAGAACAAAATTATAGCCATCAAACTAACTAATAAGATGAACTGTATATTAAGTAACACTTTGAAGCATTGTAGCTTTTCCCACACTTTTTAACTTTTCTTATTATTATAATTATATTATTATTATTATTATTATATTATTTTATTATATTATAACATATCCTAAAAATACTATAGTTGTCATTTTTTTCGTTATTTTTCTTCTAATGAAATTTTTTTATTTAGTTTGTTAATGTTAAATTATTTTATTTAGTTATTAAACTTTCATGATATGAATTCTAGGTTTGATGGGTTAACATGGTTTGACGAGTTAACCCGGAATTGTTTTTCTTTTTAATTAATTTTTTTTTCGTTTAGTTTAGTTTGTTTATGTTAATTTTTTTTTATTTAATTATCAGATTTTCATAACACGTATTTCGAGCTTGACGGGTTTACTTGGTTTAACGGGTTAACCCAGTTAATTCTAGGTAAACCCGTCAAATTTTTTTTTCTATTTAGTTATCAAACTTTCATGACACGGATCCCAAGTTTGACCGGTTAACCTGATTTGAAAGGTTCACCTAGTTAATTTAGATGTTTTTTCTTTTTCTTCATTAGTTTTTTTCTTCCAATTGGTTTTTTTCTTTTTAATTAATCTATTTAATTATCACACGTTTATGACACAATCTTATAGCCAAATCCACATCCAATGCTCCTGGGTTCGGTATTGCAGCCAGACTCATTTAAACTTAGATCATGTAAGTTTATATATTATTATTAATATTATAAATATTACTCTTGGGTCAAGCGTTGCAAACAAACTTAAGACTCTTGGGTATAACTTTGCAAAAAGACCTAATACTTTTAAATCTTATTTTTTTAAAAATGTTTTTATGTTAAAAAAATTAACCCACGGCATCGCGCGGGTCATGTATCTAGTATTTAAATATAGCTTGATCTTATTATTGTATATGTCTCATGGATTTCTACGTTGAGCCTATACATAGGACACATTAGCAGACAACGACAATGAAAAATCAGTGAATGGCTTAGATAACAGACCTGATCAGAGATACACTTAGCAAAAGTCTCGAGATCGGTCAATTCAAGTTAACTATTTTATTCAAAACAATATTGTTTTTGTTTTAATTTTTTTATTTTATTTTTAAAAAAATTGACAAGTCACACTTAGATTTAGCTAAATCAATCATAGAATAGGTCAATATATTCAATCACTTGAGTATGATCAAAATAATATCCAAATTAGTTTGAGATAAAACCTAACCTAGATTAACCTAGTGTTATATTATATAGTGTAATAATCAAGCTAGGGTTGCATTTGAAAACACGGACCAACCGCATTTCTAACAAATTTATTTTATTTTTTTTGTGAAAAAATAATTTTTTTTTGTATATTATGAATCATTTTGATACGCTGGTTTCAAAAATAATTTTTTAAAAAATAAAAAAAATATCATTTTAATGCATTTCAATACAAAAAGCATTTTAAAAAACAATCGCAACTATATTTCCAGACATACCCGTCGACTTTAATTTTTTTCTCAAAAAGTAAGTTGGATCATCAAGAACACCCCAACATCAAAATAAAGTTTAACTTTGAGCTCACTAAACCTTATATAACAACATGTATAAAATGTTTATGTGCAACAAAAAACATGTATAAAATATTTGGTAGTTGTATGATTACAGTTGCTTTTCAAAGTGTTTTTTTACTTGAAAATACATTAAAATAATGTATTTTTATTTTTAAAAAAATATTTTTGATATCAGCGAATCAAAATGATTTAAAAACACAAAAAAATTATTAATTTGAAGCAAAGAAAAAAATAAAATTTTTTTAATTTTTTTCAAAAGCGCTTTTAAAATGAAAAAACAAATATTATTTTACGAAACTCAGTTAAAAAAACATGTAAAACCTACTTCATAAAAGCTGCATTTCAAACTCAATTTTTTAGTGGGCCCCGCAATATAAAACACAATTTTTACAATTACTAAATATTTTGCTGTGTTTTTTTCACCGCAAACATAAAAGTAGTGCAAAACAAACACAGCCTTAGTGCCTGTTTGGCATTGCGGCCAAACCGGCTTTTTGAAAAAAATCAAATTTTTTTTTTTTTGCTAAAATTGAGTGCGGTTTGTACTTTTTGGATCGTTTTGATGTGCTGATATTAAAAATAATTTTTAAAAAATGAAAAAACATTATTGGCATGCTTTTCGGCACGAAAAGCTATTTGAAAAGCAACCGCTACCACACTCCCAAAGACTCTCTTAATGTGTTTAACATAAAAGAGACGGTGTAAGATCCTAAATGTGATTTTAGCAAGAGCTTTAGTCTTTCATACTTAGCCTTTTGCTAATGGAGGTGTCTTACTACATAATTAAAAGAATTGAGGATGTGGAAAGTGCCTTAAAAGACATAGAAAAAAGAGGGAGAATATACATATCAATCTAGAGGACATGTCTGATAAAAGAATGATGAATAAGAACTAGAATTAGGGATGAAGAGGGTTCCTCGATACAAGAGTAATTAATCATATAATATCATTATTAGTTAACAAATTTAGATTTAAAACATCCGGGAATGGCCTTAAGTGATTCAAATAAAGATAGAATATAATAGGTTATAAAAAGAAGGAAAAAATCGAAGGAAAACACATATTTTCTTTTTTTTAGGATTATAATACAAAACACTCTTTTTTACCTAAGGCATAGACTAGGAAAACACATCGTGTTTCTTAAAGAGAAACTTAGTTCGTCCATGAGAAGGAAGATACATATAATAACCATGCCCCAACTATACATTAAAGCCTAATATAGGGATTTTCCATATAATTTAAAGAACGAGGATGTGTTGTCTAAGATTGAGGAATTTTAATGATTAGTAAGATATATAATAGTTTGAATAACCTCAACCAATAAAGAAGTAAGAACATATGAGTCAATTAACAATACACAAGAAAATTCTAAAATATGATGATTTTTTTTTTCTTTTAGTAATATCATTTTATTGGGGAGGGTAAGGATAAGATTTGTCATGAAATACTTTCTTTTTTTTTCCTTGAAGAAGTTAATTTCTAAAAATTAATTGACATGCACTCTCCCCTTGAATTAGAACGCAATGCTTTGATAGTTTTTGAGAAATGAGTGGCAATAAGATTAACAAATTGATGAAAGACATCAATTACTTCAAATTAAGGTTAGTAGTTACTGTTTGCTCATCAACATGGCATGAAAAGGCTCAGACTATTTTCTAAGTTTCATGAGAAATTGATATCATTTAGATTTATCATGAATCTTTTCTACTAAGGAAATTGCATCTATGGAGACATTATCGTATTCAAAGATGCATATATATAAAGCCATAATAATAGTCTTGAACAGTTTATCACCCTGTGCATGTTCTTGAAGATCATGTTCATGTTGAAATCTCCTTGCATTATCTTTCGAATGATAAACCATTTTTAGATAGTTTGAAATGTCAAAAGCAATGATAAGGTTGTAGATTCGAGCATGTTTAGTATTGTGATAGCTTTTGTGGTTATGGTTTTAAAAAAATTGTTTTATAAAAAATACTTTTAGTTGAGGTTGGTTTGATATTAATACATATGTTGGTTAAAACTGTGGTTGAAATTAAAGTTGAATAAAAAATAATTTAGTTTGTTTGATTAAACATACTTTTCAAATTAAGGTTATAAAATTGAAATTGCAATCAAATTTCATAAATGCTACATCATCATGCAATCTCCTTTTAATTTATATAGTGTTATTAAATAATATTAAACATTAATTTTTTAAGTAAATATAATTTTAAAAAAAAAAATTTTGGAGTCGGACGCGGTTCAATAAACACCGTTCACATAAATAGTGGACTACTATTCCCGTGAACAATAACCCTACAATGCCGGGTGAATCCACTTGGCAATGTGGAGATGATTACCAAAGAAATACTCTTACTTGAGCTGAGAAGGAAGGAAGCAAATAAGAAATTGGGTGGGCCCCATTTCCTTTCCCTTGGCAGCAGCGGGCAAAAGTGAATTGAAAAGCAGCAGTTTTCTGGTTCACAAAACTGGTAGTGTAAACTTAATTTTCAGTGGAATCCATTTTCAAAATTTACGTTTGAAATAGTTACCAAACGATTAGTTTTTGTGGCTAGAATAAAATTCAGTTCCAACCACAATACCATTCAACTTCTCCCAAGTCCCAACTGATAAATTGAGTATTATTTGAAATTCATCAATCTTGATCATCGAGATTCCTTGATTTTGTTTCAATTCCCTCTATATAGCCCTACAGTTCTTTTATTTGAATAAAATTTCTTAATTGAAACCCCCAAAGTGAGTGTTATTAAGCTCTCGCTAATGCTATTGCTGAATTATAATGGGTTCAATTTCTTCTTCATGATCCTGGTGATTCGGATATAATTCCTCATTTTCTTTGATTAATGATAACTTAGAAGCAAATCCAATCTTTCATGCTTTCATGAAGCATATGGATATTGATTCCCACTTCATCCATGACATGGTAGCTCGTAAAGATCTTGAAGTTCAATTTGTTGCCTGCAATGATTAGACTGCAGATATATTCACCAAGCCTCTTTTCTCGCCATGGTTTATGCTTCTATCATCCAAGTTGAATGTGGCACATTCAACTTGCATGGGTGTATTGAAGCAATCTAATCCAACATAGTCATAGACCAATTATCTGTTATATTATTCTATTGTATTTATTATATTGTACAAATACCATTAAAGTAAGCTAGACATATGCTTGTATAAGAGACATGTTTCCTTTGTTCTTTTTAATTTTCTTTTCCATCGTGAGATCGGAAGAGCGTCGTGTAGGGAAAGAGTGTAGATCTCGGTGGTCGCCGTATCATTCTGAGACTGCCAAGGCACACAGGGGATAGGCGGCCGCTTCTATAGTGTCACCTAAATACTACTGACTCCAGCGTAACTGGACTGGCCACAGTTAGGCCGCAAATGTAATCACACTGGCTCACCTTCGGGTGGGCCTTTCTGCGTTCGCGAGTGGACCCGATAAGCTCATGGAGCGGCGTAACCGTCGCACAGGAAGGACAGAGAAAGCGCGGATCTGGGAAGTGACGGACAGAACGGTCATGACCTGGATTGGGGAGGCGGTTGCCGCCGCTGCTGCTGACGGTGTGACGTTCTCTGTTCCGGTCACACCACATACGTTCCGCCATTCCTATGCGATGCACATGCTGTATGCCTGTATATACCGCTGAAAGTTCTGCAAAGCCTGATGGGACATAAGTCCATCAGTTCAACGGAAGTCTACACGAAGGTTTTTGCGCTGGATGTGGCTGCCCGGCACCGGATGCAGTTTGCGATGCCGGAGTCTGATGCGGTTGCGATGCTGAAACAATTATCCTGAGAATAAATGCCTTGGCCTTTATATGGAAATGTGGAACTGAGTGGATATGCTGTTTTTGTCTGTTAAACAGAGAAGCTGGCTGTTATCCACTGAGAAGCGAACGAAACAGTCGGGAAAATCTCCCATTATCGTAGAGATCCGCATTATTAATCTCAGGAGCCTGTGTAGCGTTTATAGGAAGTAGTGTTCTGTCATGATGCCTGCAAGCGGTAACGAAAACGATTTGAATATGCCTTCAGGAACAATAGAAATCTTCGTGCGGTGTTACGTTGAAGTGGAGCGGATTATGTCAGCAATGGACAGAACAACCTAATGAACACAGAACCATGATGTGGTCTGTCCTTTTACAGCCAGTAGTGCTCGCCGCAGTCGAGCGACAGGGCGAAGCCCTCGGCTGGTTGCCCTCGCCGCTGGGCTGGCGGCCGTCTATGGCCCTGCAAACGCGCCAGAAACGCCGTCGAAGCCGTGTGCGAGACACCGCGGCCGGCCGCCGGCGTTGTGGATACCTCGCGGAAAACTTGGCCCTCACTGACAGATGAGGGGCGGACGTTGACACTTGAGGGGCCGACTCACCCGGCGCGGCGTTGACAGATGAGGGGCAGGCTCGATTTCGGCCGGCGACGTGGAGCTGGCCAGCCTCGCAAATCGGCGAAAACGCCTGATTTTACGCGAGTTTCCCACAGATGATGTGGACAAGCCTGGGGATAAGTGCCCTGCGGTATTGACACTTGAGGGGCGCGACTACTGACAGATGAGGGGCGCGATCCTTGACACTTGAGGGGCAGAGTGCTGACAGATGAGGGGCGCACCTATTGACATTTGAGGGGCTGTCCACAGGCAGAAAATCCAGCATTTGCAAGGGTTTCCGCCCGTTTTTCGGCCACCGCTAACCTGTCTTTTAACCTGCTTTTAAACCAATATTTATAAACCTTGTTTTTAACCAGGGCTGCGCCCTGTGCGCGTGACCGCGCACGCCGAAGGGGGGTGCCCCCCCTTCTCGAACCCTCCCGGTCGAGTGAGCGAGGAAGCACCAGGGAACAGCACTTATATATTCTGCTTACACACGATGCCTGAAAAAACTTCCCTTGGGGTTATCCACTTATCCACGGGGATATTTTTATAATTATTTTTTTTATAGTTTTTAGATCTTCTTTTTTAGAGCGCCTTGTAGGCCTTTATCCATGCTGGTTCTATAGAAGGTGTTGTGACAAATTGCCCTTTCAGTGTGACAAATCACCCTCAAATGACAGTCCTGTCTGTGACAAATTGCCCTTAACCCTGTGACAAATTGCCCTCAGAAGAAGCTGTTTTTTCACAAAGTTATCCCTGCTTATTGACTCTTTTTTATTTAGTGTGACAATCTAAAAACTTGTCACACTTCACATGGATCTGTCATGGCGGAAACAGCGGTTATCAATCACAAGAAACGTAAAAATAGCCCGCGAATCGTCCAGTCAAACGACCTCACTGAGGCGGCATATAGTCTCTCCCGGGATCAAAAACGTATGCTGTATCTGTTCGTTGACCAGATCAGAAAATCTGATGGCACCCTACAGGAACATGACGGTATCTGCGAGATCCATGTTGCTAAATATGCTGAAATATTCGGATTGACCTCTGCGGAAGCCAGTAAGGATATACGGCAGGCATTGAAGAGTTTCGCGGGGAAGGAAGTGGTTTTTTATCGCCCTGAAGAGGATGCCGGCGATGAAAAAGGCTATGAATCTTTTCCTTGGTTTATCAAACGTGCGCACAGTCCATCCAGAGGGCTTTACAGTGTTCATATCAACCCATATCTCATTCCCTTCTTTATCGGGTTACAGAACCGGTTTACGCAGTTTCGGCTTAGTGAAACAAAAGAAATCACCAATCCGTATGCCATGCGTTTATACGAATCCCTGTGTCAGTATCGTAAGCCGGATGGCTCAGGCATCGTCTCTCTGAAAATCGACTGGATCATAGAGCGTTACCAGCTGCCTCAAAGTTACCAGCGTATGCCTGACTTCCGCCGCCGCTTCCTGCAGGTCTGTGTTAATGAGATCAACAGCAGAACTCCAATGCGCCTCTCATACATTGAGAAAAAGAAAGGCCGCCAGACGACTCATATCGTATTTTCCTTCCGCGATATCACTTCCATGACGACAGGATAGTCTGAGGGTTATCTGTCACAGATTTGAGGGTGGTTCGTCACATTTGTTCTGACCTACTGAGGGTAATTTGTCACAGTTTTGCTGTTTCCTTCAGCCTGCATGGATTTTCTCATACTTTTTGAACTGTAATTTTTAAGGAAGCCAAATTTGAGGGCAGTTTGTCACAGTTGATTTCCTTCTCTTTCCCTTCGTCATGTGACCTGATATCGGGGGTTAGTTCGTCATCATTGATGAGGGTTGATTATCACAGTTTATTACTCTGAATTGGCTATCCGCGTGTGTTCCTCTACCTGGAGTTTTTCCCACGGTGGATATTTCTTCTTGCGCTGAGCGTAAGAGCTATCTGACAGAACAGTTCTTCTTTGCTTCCTCGCCAGTTCGCTCGCTATGCTCGGTTACACGGCTGCGGCGAGCGCAAGTGATAATAAGTGACTGAGGTATGTGCTCTTCTTATCTCCTTTTGTAGTGTTGCTCTTATTTTAAACAACTTTGCGGTTTTTTGATGACTTTGCGATTTTGTTTGTTGCTTTGCTTTGCAGTAAATTGCAAGATTTAATAAAAAAACGCAAAGCAATGATTAAAGGATGTTCAGAATGAAACTCATGGAAACACTTAACCAGTGCATAAACGCTGGTCATGAAATGACGAAGGCTATCGCCATTGCACAGTTTAATGATGACAGCCCGGAAGCGAGGAAAATAACCCGGCGCTGGAGAATAGGTGAAGCAGCGGATTTAGTTGGGGTTTCTTCTCAGGCTATCAGAGATGCCGAGAAAGCAGGGCGACTACCGCACCCGGATATGGAAATTCGAGGACGGGTTGAGCAACGTGTTGGTTATACAATTGAACAAATTAATCATATGCGTGATGTGTTTGGAACGCGATTGCGACGTGCTGAAGACGTATTTCCACCGGTGATCGGGGTTGCTGCCCATAAAGGAGGCGTTTACAAAACCTCTGTTTCTGTTCATCTTGCTCAGGATTTGGCTCTGAAGGGGCTACGTGTTTTGCTCGTGGAAGGTAACGACCCCCAGGGAACAGCCTCAATGTATCACGGATGGGTTCCAGATCTTCATATTCATGCAGAAGACACTCTCCTGCCTTTCTATCTTGGGGAAAAGGACGATGTCACTTATGCAATAAAGCCCACTTGCTGGCCGGGGCTTGACATTATTCCTTCCTGTCTGGCTCTGCACCGTATTGAAACTGAGTTAATGGGCAAATTTGATGAAGGTAAACTGCCCACCGATCCACACCTGATGCTCCGACTGGCCATTGAAACTGTTGCTCATGACTATGATGTCATAGTTATTGACAGCGCGCCTAACCTGGGTATCGGCACGATTAATGTCGTATGTGCTGCTGATGTGCTGATTGTTCCCACGCCTGCTGAGTTGTTTGACTACACCTCCGCACTGCAGTTTTTCGATATGCTTCGTGATCTGCTCAAGAACGTTGATCTTAAAGGGTTCGAGCCTGATGTTCGTATTTTGCTTACCAAATACAGCAATAGTAATGGCTCTCAGTCCCCGTGGATGGAGGAGCAAATTCGGGATGCCTGGGGAAGCATGGTTCTAAAAAATGTTGTGCGTGAAACGGATGAAGTTGGTAAAGGTCAGATCCGGATGAGAACTGTTTTTGAACAGGCCATTGATCAACGCTCTTCAACTGGTGCCTGGAGAAATGCTCTTTCTATTTGGGAACCTGTCTGCAATGAAATTTTCGATCGTCTGATTAAACCACGCTGGGAGATTAGATAATGAAGCGTGCGCCTGTTATTCCAAAACATACGCTCAATACTCAACCGGTTGAAGATACTTCGTTATCGACACCAGCTGCCCCGATGGTGGATTCGTTAATTGCGCGCGTAGGAGTAATGGCTCGCGGTAATGCCATTACTTTGCCTGTATGTGGTCGGGATGTGAAGTTTACTCTTGAAGTGCTCCGGGGTGATAGTGTTGAGAAGACCTCTCGGGTATGGTCAGGTAATGAACGTGACCAAGAGCTGCTTACTGAGGACGCACTGGATGATCTCATCCCTTCTTTTCTACTGACTGGTCAACAGACACCGGCGTTCGGTCGAAGAGTATCTGGTGTCATAGAAATTGCCGATGGGAGTCGCCGTCGTAAAGCTGCTGCACTTACCGAAAGTGATTATCGTGTTCTGGTTGGCGAGCTGGATGATGAGCAGATGGCTGCATTATCCAGATTGGGTAACGATTATCGCCCAACAAGTGCTTATGAACGTGGTCAGCGTTATGCAAGCCGATTGCAGAATGAATTTGCTGGAAATATTTCTGCGCTGGCTGATGCGGAAAATATTTCACGTAAGATTATTACCCGCTGTATCAACACCGCCAAATTGCCTAAATCAGTTGTTGCTCTTTTTTCTCACCCCGGTGAACTATCTGCCCGGTCAGGTGATGCACTTCAAAAAGCCTTTACAGATAAAGAGGAATTACTTAAGCAGCAGGCATCTAACCTTCATGAGCAGAAAAAAGCTGGGGTGATATTTGAAGCTGAAGAAGTTATCACTCTTTTAACTTCTGTGCTTAAAACGTCATCTGCATCAAGAACAAGTTTAAGCTCACGACATCAGTTTGCTCCTGGAGCGACAGTATTGTATAAGGGCGATAAAATGGTGCTTAACCTGGACAGGTCTCGTGTTCCAACTGAGTGTATAGAGAAAATTGAGGCCATTCTTAAGGAACTTGAAAAGCCAGCACCCTGATGCGACCACGTTTTAGTCTACGTTTATCTGTCTTTACTTAATGTCCTTTGTTACAGGCCAGAAAGCATAACTGGCCTGAATATTCTCTCTGGGCCCACTGTTCCACTTGTATCGTCGGTCTGATAATCAGACTGGGACCACGGTCCCACTCGTATCGTCGGTCTGATTATTAGTCTGGGACCACGGTCCCACTCGTATCGTCGGTCTGATTATTAGTCTGGGACCACGGTCCCACTCGTATCGTCGGTCTGATAATCAGACTGGGACCACGGTCCCACTCGTATCGTCGGTCTGATTATTAGTCTGGGACCATGGTCCCACTCGTATCGTCGGTCTGATTATTAGTCTGGGACCACGGTCCCACTCGTATCGTCGGTCTGATTATTAGTCTGGAACCACGGTCCCACTCGTATCGTCGGTCTGATTATTAGTCTGGGACCACGGTCCCACTCGTATCGTCGGTCTGATTATTAGTCTGGGACCACGATCCCACTCGTGTTGTCGGTCTGATTATCGGTCTGGGACCACGGTCCCACTTGTATTGTCGATCAGACTATCAGCGTGAGACTACGATTCCATCAATGCCTGTCAAGGGCAAGTATTGACATGGTCGTCGTAACCTGTAGAACGGAGTAACCTCGGTGTGCGGTTGTATGCCTGCTGTGGATTGCTGCTGTGTCCTGCTTATCCACAACATTTTGCGCACGGTTATGTGGACAAAATACCTGGTTACCCAGGCCGTGCCGGCACGTTAACCGGGCTGCATCCGATGCAAGTGTGTCGCTGTCGACGAGCTCGCGAGCTCGGACATGAGGTTGCCCCGTATTCAGTGTCGCTGATTTGTATTGTCTGAAGTTGCTTTTACGTTAAGTTGATGCAGATCAATTAATACGATACCTGCGTCATAATTGATTATTTGACGTGGTTTGATGGCCTCCACGCGCGTTGTGATATGTAGATGATAATCATTATCACTTTACGGGTCCTTTCCGGTGATCCGACAGGTTACGGGGCGGCGACCTCGCGGGTTTTCGCTATTTATGAAAATTTTCCGGTTTAAGGCGTTTCCGTTCTTCTTCGTCATAACTTAATGTTTTTATTTAAAATACCCTAAAAAGAAAGGAAACGACAGGTGCTAAAAGCGAGCTTTTTGGCCTCTGTCGTTTCCTTTCTCTGTTTTTGTCCGTGGAATGAACAATGGAAGTCCGAGCTCATCGCTAATAACTTCGTATAGCATACATTATACGAAGTTATATTCGATGCGGCCGATCAAGCAGAAAGTCAAAAGCCTCCGACCGGAGGCTTTTGACTTCTGTCACGTAGGTTACGCCCCGCCCTGCCACTCATCGCAGTATTGTTGTAATTCATTAAGCATTCTGCCGACATGGAAGCCATCACAAACGGCATGATGAACCTGAATCGCCAGCGGCATCAGCACCTTGTCGCCTTGCGTATAATATTTGCCCATGGTGAAAACGGGGGCGAAGAAGTTGTCCATATTGGCCACGTTTAAATCAAAACTGGTGAAACTCACCCAGGGATTGGCTGAGACGAAAAACATATTCTCAATAAACCCTTTAGGGAAATAGGCCAGGTTTTCACCGTAACACGCCACATCTTGCGAATATATGTGTAGAAACTGCCGGAAATCGTCGTGGTATTCACTCCAGAGCGATGAAAACGTTTCAGTTTGCTCATGGAAAACGGTGTAACAAGGGTGAACACTATCCCATATCACCAGCTCACCGTCTTTCATTGCCATACGAAATTCCGGATGAGCATTCATCAGGCGGGCAAGAATGTGAATAAAGGCCGGATAAAACTTGTGCTTATTTTTCTTTACGGTCTTTAAAAAGGCCGTAATATCCAGCTGAACGGTCTGGTTATAGGTGCATTGAGCAACTGACTGAAATGCCTCAAAATGTTCTTTACGATGCCATTGGGATATATCAACGGTGGTATATCCAGTGATTTTTTTCTCCATTTTAGCTTCCTTAGCTCCTGAAAATCTCGATAACTCAAAAAATACGCCCGGTAGTGATCTTATTTCATTATGGTGAAAGTTGGAACCTCTTACGTGCCGATCAGATTAAAACGAAAGGCCCAGTCTTTCGACTGAGCCTTTCGTTTTATTTGACCATGTTGTATGATTTGAAATTAATACGACTCACTATAGGGTCAGTGCGGCCGCCATCTCATCCCTGCGTGTCTCCGACTCAGCAAGCAGAAGACGGCATACGAGATCGGTCTCGGCATTCCTGCTGAACCGCTCTTCCGATCTCACCAAAACAAAATGCAAAAAGGCAAAAATCCATAACGAAAATGCTTGACAGTTTAACTCCTTCTTAGATCAGCTCCTCTAGCAATATCTATGTTTTGCCAAGCACTTTCGATCAACATGTTATTCTGAAGATGTTCGGAGGACAATATAGCTAATGACATCATCTTTCACAAACTCTTGTGTCTGTTCAACTGAAATGGTTCGGGAACCCTCCATGATATTCACATCTGGTTTGAATTATACCACGGTGGTTGCTTGCAACTTGTCGAAGTCCGGGACCCTAAGTCTGGAATTTGGCAGTGCTGGTAAATAAACCCACATGGTCAAGGAATGTCTATCTTTGGCAAAGACATTGGAGTAGTTGATGCTTGAGCGAGACTTGACTAGGAAAAATAACTGAGGTTTCTCAATCGAGAGTCATCTTCTGATTCAACTCTCTTCACGGTTCTGGAATCCATAACAAAACCTTCAATCCTTCACTTCTTCATAGCTCGCTCAATTCTTTCGATGATCTTCACAACATCATGTCAATCTTCCAATGTTGTTGTGGTTTGAGGATTGTTGAAAACCTCTCAATAGCTAGGTAATCCTGGCAGCGCACAAAAACAAAAGCGTGTGGAATCACACATTGTCAAAATTAGAAGAGAACCACTTGCGTTTCTTCTTTGATTCCTCACTGACGATGCAACAAACAACCACTTGCGTTTTAATGCCGATATTGGAAGGAAACAATTATGGACAATCTGAAACCAATGCATCCCTTCTTGGATTTCCCATTTGCATATCCCCAAACAGATTCCTGTCGAGAGATCTCTGCTACGTTGAAGTTTGATGTCTGCTCATGTTTTTCAAACCAAGTCTGGCTCTTCAACCTGCTACAGTTTCTTCATGTTGAAACCGATGAGAGAAACATTTGTAGCATATGCAATTAGTAAATCCCCTCTTGCACTCTCAACTTGCAGCATCATAAATAGATTTTTATAGAGAGAGCTCTGCCACGTAGAAGTTCAGTGTCTAATCATGGTTTTTAGACCAACATCTTGTGCTGCTGAAATGGAATTGAGCTCATAATTGGGGTAGCTTCCAAGAAGACTAATGCACCATGTATAGGAGACCGGTAGTTGTTTGGTTCCATTAGATGATGTGGAGGCGATGAACATTTAACTATGCAACTGGACAAGAACCAGAGTTGTCATTAGTTGATGACTGAAAGCATTGTTGCTGTTGTTCATGACGGAAAAGGAGAGATACAGCTTCAATTGGACGTGAACAAACAATGTTCCCACAAAAGACTATGCAGACACTCTCTTTCCATTTGATGCTCAACACTTGTTCGAGCAGACCTGAGTCCAGCTACTTCACCTTTGATGCTCTCAACCTTAATATGATAATGAGCCTATATCTGTCTCCTTTGTTCACTTCCCTCATCTTTCTTCAATCACGTGCAGCACAACTTGTATAGGGGACCTACCTTTCAACCCGGTTCATGTATGATAAATGTATGAACATGTAATCTATATGATGAACTCGCCTTTCGAGGGGTGATAATATGGTCGTAACTCTTGTATGATGGAACAAGAATCATGATTTTTGCCCAAACTCTACAATGAAAATTTTTTGAGTGACGACCATTGTGTTACCCACAAGTCTTGAGTTCAAGATGCTTCAAGAAGTGTTTGCTCGGATGCAAAACAATAGCACATACATCCTAAAGACAAGCTCTATTCATTTTACTTGAGACAAAGGGTAGGCTACTTGGTCTCTAAAAGGGGTCTCTTGTTGTCACAGTGATTGCCCTCGTAAAGGCAATATAGGGGCCCAGTAGGTAATGAGTTGGCACGTGTACCAATTATTACTAGTCTAAGCACTCAACAAAGAGTTGGGGTTTACACAAACTTAAACCTCGACTCAAGTCATAAGGTAAGCTGCTAGTCCCCCACCTAACTTAAAGTTTAATGTGTGTGCTCTCAAAAATAAATACAGGTGATGCATGAGACAATTCTATAAAATGCATGGAAATAAATATTAACAAAGAGATAAAAATATAAAAACTTAAACACATCAAATATAAAAAGCTTAGTCCGATAAAGTTGAAAACAATACCCGTCCCTAACGGAGTCGCCATTCTGTCACACCCCAAAAAATCCTCTGGCGCGCGGCATCGGCTGGCGATTTTTTCTCGTTTTTCCGTTTGCTTTGAATTTGGTTCCTTGGAGTCGCCACCTAGTAATTCATTGAGGGCTACTAGGAAACCTGATGTACTGGTCTTGTCAGAGATCGAGGGTAAGGGACTGGTTGTGGTTAGGGAAGGTATTAGCACCCCTAACACACCCTACCTGAGGTAAGCTGCTTCGTGTTCTGATGTAATTTGAAATTTAAAATATTAATTAAATTCTAAGGCTTGAATAAACCAGTTATTAAATCCCCGAATATATGTAGAAACTTGTCCTTACATTTTCGTGGAAAATACAACTTGATTTTATTTGTCCTTGAGATATTTAACCATATTTAAATTAACAATTAATTCTTTTTGTCTTTTATTTTTATTTTTATAACATAAATAAAAAAAATAAAAAACAAACACACACTAATATTACTTTTTACTATGCCCAAACTCACACATCCCTTTTACAAATTACAAAATGTAAAAAGTTCAAAATAAATTAAAGACTGCTAATTTAAATATACACAGCAACATTCGAAAATTACAAATAGCTTCGGGCTGCAAATCACCCAAAAACCGCAACAAGCAAATCTGTTTTAATTTGGTTTTCAAATCGGCTCCCTTCTACCTTCCATTTAGATCTGTTTCCACTGCAGATCTCCTCCTTTACAGGCGGTCGATGGCTCGGAGTTCAGGGCATCTGTGGTCGGATGACAGAGGCGCGGGGGGGGGGGGGGTGGCTCTGCTGGTTGCTGGATCTTCGGACGGTGTCGTTGCGGCTGGATCTCGGTCGAGATCTGCTGCACGAGTTTGAGTCGGAGGCGGGCCGGTTGCTGAAGGGTTTCGGTGGAGGCCGGTCCGGTTGGTTCTTTCCTCTGCCAAGAAGATGGAGAGACCAATAGGAGATGGGAGGGGCGACTGGTTTCTTTTCCCAGTGAGAGGCGGCTGGAGAGGCTGCAAAGGGAAAGGCTGAGAGTTTGCAGTGAGGGAGAGAGTGTCCGGCCGGCCGGTTTCGTGGGTTTCTCTCCGATTTCACTTTGTCAAAACCAAGGGGGAAAGGGGAAGGGAAAACTTTGGTTTTTCTTCTTCTAAGGGAGCAGCGGCCTGGGAGAAGAGAAGGAGATGAGGCTCTGATGGATTTTTGAGGGCCGACCAGTTTTGAAAGGGAGCGGGTTCGGTTCTTTGGCAAAGAGAGAGTATTGGTTTTTTTCCCTTTGAACCCGGGGGGTGGCGGCTGCTGTGCTTTGATGGCTCTCGGATTCTGTTCAAAGGAAAACAAAATATGGGGGTTGTTGTAACGGGAAAAGGGGTTGGAGATGGTGTTGGAAATGGATTTGGGGAACCAAGTCAGGTGAGGGGCTGTGGGAAGAAAAATTCAAGATCGGGGAAGGGGGCGGCTGTCTATTTTTTTTTTTTAGGGTTTTTTGTGGTTTAGGGTTTTTGTTGTATTTTCTGGTGTTTCCAAAATTAGCCCCCCCTTTGTGTGAGTTGAAGACTAGTATTTATAGGCAAAATGTTGCTAGGTTTTTCAACTTGGTCCCTCAACTTCTTTCTTTTTGCAAATTTTGATTTTTCTTATTTTTTTTGTATTTTTTTAAAACGAGCAAAATCAACGTCGACTCAATGAGGAAAATCAATGATTAAAAATGACGCGTGAAAAGTCGAACGCGTTTGAAAATCTTTTAAAAATTTAAATTCTTTTTTTAGACGACGTTGAAAATGCTAAAATAACGAAAATATATTAAAAAACATATTTTTTGGATTTTCTTTATTTTTCTTTATTTTTGAATTTTTTAAAAAATATATCAAAAACATGGATAAAAAATTGGGTAGCAACAATTTCAATGTTCCAATGTTGTTGTGGTTGGTTGAGGGTTATTGGAAAACCTCTGAATAGCTAGGTAATCCCGGCAACGCATGAAAACAAAAACATATGGAATCACACATTGTCAAAACTGGAAGAGAGCTCGATAAATCTGAAGCTCCTCTATTTTCTCTTTGATTTCTCATTGACAGTGCGACAAACAACCACTTGTAAAGGGAGTTCTGTTCTGTTGAAGTTTCATTCTTCTTGGTGTTTAGTCCAGGTTTGTCTTTTCTCCCTACTTTTGTGTTCTAATGCCGATACTGGTAGGAGAAAATTGTGGACAATCTAAAACCACTGTATCCCTTCTTGGATTTCCCACTTGCATATCCACAAACAGATTCCTACCGAGAGATCTCTGGCACGTAGCAGTTCAGTGTCTAATCATGGTTTTCAAACCCATATCTTGTGTTGCTGAACTGTAATTGAGCTCATAATTGGGGTAACTTCAAAGAAAACTAATGGACCATGTACATGAGGCTAGTAGTCGTTTGGTTCCATTAGATGATGTGGAGGCGATGAACACTTAACAGTGCAACTGGACAAGAACCAGAGTTGTCATTAGTTGATGACTGAAGGCATTGTTTTGTTGTTCATGACTGAAAAGGAGAGGTACAACTTCAATTGGACGTGAACAAGCAGTGTTCCCACAGAAGACTATGCAGACATTCTCTTTCCATTTGATGCTCAACACTTGTTCGAGCAGATCTGAGTCCAGCTACTTCACCTTTGATGCTCTCAACCTTAATCTGATAATGATCCTCTATCTGACACATTTCTTCACTTCCCTCATCTTTCTTCAATCACGCGCAACACAGCTTGTGTGGGGGACCAATCGTGATTTTTGCCCAAACTCTACAATGAAAATTTTCTGAGTGACGGCCATTGTGTCACGCACAAGTCTTGAGTTCAAGATGCTTCAAGAATGGTTTGCTTGGATGTAAAACAATAGCACATACATCCTAAAAACATGCTCTATTCATTTTACGTGAGATAAAGGGTAAGTTTGCTACTTGGTCTCTAAAAGGGGTCTCTTGTTGTCCCAGTGATTGCCCTCCTAAAGGCAATATAGGGGCCCAGTAGGTAATGGGTTGGCACGTGTACCAATTATTACCAGTCTAAGCACTCAACAAAGAGTTGGGGTTTACACAAACTTAAACCTCGACTCAAGTCATAAGGTAAGCTGCTAGTCCCCCACCTAACCTAAAGCCGGTGTGGGCTTTCAAAAATTAAAACTTGTGATACATGATAGAATTATATACAATGCATGAATAAAACACAAATAAAATAAAACAAAGAATAAAAAAAACTTAAACACATTAAAACACAAAGCTTAGTTCGATAAAGTTGAAAACAATACCTTCCCTAGTGGAGTCGCCATTTTGTCGCACCCCAAAAAAATCCGGCGCGTCATCGGGCTGGCGATTTTTCATCGTTTGTTGCGTTTGCTTTGAATTCGTTCGTTGGAGTCGCCACCTAGTAATTCATTGAGGGCTACTAGGAAACCTGATGTACTGGTCTTGTCAGAGATTGCGGGTAAGGGACTGGTTGTGGTTAGGGAAGGTATTAGCACTCCTAACACACCCTACCTGAGGTAAGCTGCTTTGTGTTCTGATGTAATTTAAAAATTTAAAATATTAATTAAATTTTGAGGCTTGAATAAATCAGTTATTAAATCCCTGAATATATGTAGAAACTTGTTCTTACATTTTCGTGGAAAATACAACTTGATTTTATTTGTCCTTAAGATATTTAACCATATTTAAATTAACAATTAATTCTTTTTGTCCTTTTTTATTTTTAATTCAATAACATAAATAAATAAATAAATAACAAACATACAAGCACACACAAACATTTCTTTTTTTTTTTTGTTATTTATCACTTTCTCTTTTCTTTTCTTTTCTTTCTTTTTTTTCTTCCATATTTACAAAATACAAAAAAAAAACTCAAAACTAAATAAATATTACATCAAACAATTTGGAAATTACAAAAATGACCCCAAAACACCCCGGAACAGTGTCAGGACGACTTCTGGAGCTGCTGGAAACTGGCGACGCGTGGATTCACGCGCCGCCGCCGACGAAGATGGCAGAAACCGGTGGATCAGGAACCTTTTGCTCTTCTCTGCCTACTTGCGCCGGTGGTGACCTGCAGCAATAACAAGAACGCAACCACCAGTTGATTATATTTATTATTTCCTTTGTTTTTTTGAAATCATGCTTCGGTTTCTCTTCTTCTCAGTTTCGGTTCTACTTCTTTCCCCAGATCAGTCTGTTATGGGTTTCTTCTTCTTCTCCGGTGGCAGATCAGTCGTGGAGGAGGAGCTGTCGGTGGTCGATTGAAGCAGGAACCCGGTGGCGGTGCTGAGGAGATCGGGTCTGTGGTCGGCTGCTGTGGTCGGCGGTTCGTTGCGGTGGACGGTCTGGCCCCTGGTCTGGTGAGGTGAGGGAGCGGCCGGCTGGAGAGGGAAAAAGGAGGCGACCTCGAGAGAGGGAGAACCGGCTGAGAGGGGAGCAGCTTTGTTTGGCCGGTTGGAGAAGAAAAATTAGAAGGTAGGGGGGCTGCTGGTCTCTGTCCGGCGTGAGGCTGAGCTCGAGCTGTTGAAGCTACGGTGGAGCTGGCATGGCCGCTGGTCTGCGGGGGAGCTGCGATGGAGAGGAGCTCGTCTCTCGGCCGACGGCTGAAAAAAAGTCAAAACCAAGGGGCTGTTTGGTTTGTCACGGTTAAAGGAAAATGAGGGGAAAATGGAGATGACGATGGGGAAGAGGGACGGAGTGGCTGCTGGGTGAGGGAGAAAGGAACGGCCAGGGAAGAAAAGGAATCGGCTCCGGAGGGGTGGAGAAAAAATTCAAAACCAGGGGGAAGAAGGCGGCTGTGATTGGGTTTTTTAGGGTTTTTTATTGTTTAGGGTTTTTTTGTTGTATTTTCTGGTGTTTTCAAAATTAGCCCCCCCTGAATGTGTTGAGGAAATCAGTATTTATAGGCAAAATATTAACTTGGTCCCTCAACTTCTTTCTTTTTTTGTAAATTTTGATTTTTCTTATTTTTTTGTATTTTTTGAAAACGAGCAATATCAACGTCGACTCAATGAGAAAAATCACTGATTTTAAAAATGTCGCGTGAAAAGTCGAACGCGTTTGAAAATTTAAATTCTTTTTTTAGACGACGCTGAAAATGCTAAAATGACGAGAAAATATTAAAAAACATATTTTTTTGGATTTTCATTGTTTTTCTCTATTTTTGGATTTTTTTGAAAATATATCAAAAACATGGGTCAAAAATTAGGTAGCAACAATTGTTATTTTTAAGTTGTGAACATTTTGCAAATAATTTTTTTGGAAAGAATTAAATTCTTTTTTGAATACATATTCAGCAACTTTGTGTTGTTAGTTCTATTTATCACACTTTATGTTAAGTGACTAAAATTATGGGTTGATCTGATGACCAACATTTTTTATAAACGGCATCTTTATCTATGGTAGTAGAAATGTTTAGAGGAAATAAAATGTTTATTTCTTTGTTTTGAGTTGTAACAATAGGTTATATGCTTCATTAGTAATAACCGCAGACAAAGGGCAAGAATTTTTGGGACACCAGTTGAAGAAGCTCTTTGGTATTGTTTATGGACAAATATACTTTTCGGGTGAATGGATGAACAATGAAATAAATAATATGAAGTAAAGATATGTGTAGACAAAAGAGTATAGTGAAAAAGGTATAAAGGTAAGAATGAAAGTGTTTTAATTTGTGCCAAGAAAGTTTTTCTATAAAAGCATGATGGCAGGTAAGATGAGATAAATTAAAAGGCAAGTCCGTTAACATTACCTAATGACGATCTTGTTTAAAAGGGCGTTGGCGTTTTCTTGGTGGATCATTTACGTCAGCGATGGTTGATGTATCACGGTCAAGTGGTGTGAATCCACCTTGAGGATCAGCCACAACATCTATTGCAGAGCTGTTGATCCAAAATAAATTAATAAGTTATGTATCTGCTACTCATAAAACCAAAAGAAACAATGAACATTGTTGAGATTAAAAGGCAATAACTTTTAAATGAGAGAAAAGAGCATCTTGTCACCTTTGAATAGGCGTTTCATCTTCAAACAACAACTGTCTTTTAGCTTGTGATAGAAAAGGACCACCCATATATGGTTGCTTTGGGGACACTTGTGGCTATTGTGAGAAATCAACATTAGTTTTAGATGGTGGAATAGGTGTTGGTGTTGTTGGGTCTAATGGAGAGGCAACTTTAGAGGATGATGAAGCTACTTGATTATTAAGAGGAACATCAACAATATGCAACTCTGGTTCATCAGGCAAGGGGGGAGCCTCAGCAGTTACAATGTCGTCAAAAACATTGGTAACAATGATGTCACAACGGTTAACAACTGAGCGAAAAGCTCCAAATCTCAGCTGGAAAATCTTGTCCTTGTTTAATTTTTCAATCATGGGAGGTGGGATGCAATCAATAAACCCTTTGTCATAGAGATAGCAATGGGCAGAGGAGCCAAAGAAGTTCTCAGCAGTTTTTCCAACCATTAGAAATGTTGCAACATCATTGCCATCAGTCACAATACAATCAACTTTGAACCTGATAAAATGTTTAGAAGTGAGATAAATAAATATAAGATATTGTTAAAAAGATGCAAAGAAAATTTATAATTTAGTTTGAGACATGAAAAGCAATAGAAAAGAGCTCTTAACCATGGAACCGACGTTACTTCATTGTGTTCAATGCATCTAAAAATTGTGCCTTTGTCAGACAATGATTTTATGCATAAAGGGCAGCTTTGATACCACCATCCTCTATGGAGATCATAGTCAGCTATGGAAGCTTTGCATGTAAATCTTTCGCTCTACAGATTATTGAGAAAAAAATATAGTTTGATGTGTATTTATAAAAATCAAAGTAAAAGAATGAGATTATTGTTGACATACTTTGTGTTCATATGGATCCATACAAAGAATTTCTTTGATAGTCTTCCTGTTTTCATTTATTTGTTGTTCGATGGATCTGATGGCATTCATGGAAGTAGGGAGTTGATAGACCTCAATCGGCAACTGATTATAGCTGAGAATAGAAGTAGTTTTATGTCAAAAGGAAAAAATAATAATTGAAGAAAATAAGCGAGATTAAAAGAAAAGGAGCTAGCTTACTAATGCTTATATGGAAGAATCTCAGGAATTTCTGGGTTGAAATACCATAAGGAGGCAACAGTGCTAGCAAGGTTTGGTTTTCCTAGGAGTAAAAGGAAGCAAATTGATTTAAATTATTTGAAAATAAATGAAATGATGTAAGGTGCAAATAGATGGAAGGAGCACTTAAGAATTATGAAAATTTAAAGGGCAATATTTGATAATACAAACCTTTAAACTCAGTGACTCAAAAGCTAGAAAAAACAACAATAATTGGATTTGTGTGTTCGTGCAAAATAGAATCATCAAAGCTTTTGGCAACGTCGCCCCAAAGAGTTATCCTAAGTTCATCTCCCCTACATAAAAGATAAAAAGTAAAAAATAAGGCTATTAAAGTTGTTATAGCAGATAGAATAAGCCAAACCTGATATTTTCAATGATAAACTCTTTTTTGTCTGTTATGTCTTGACCTCGAACCAACACTTGCTCAAGTGGCTGAATAGCTTTTAATCGACCGAGTACATCTTATGATTAAAAATTTAAAACATGTTAGCAATTTCAAAAACAAATCCAATAAGGTAATTAAAATGCATCATGAAATGTTTTTGTTGTAGTTCATACCAGTGAGTGTTCTTGATCCTTTTCCTTTAGTCAACAAATGTGCAAAGTCGATGAAGTTAAAGTAATGGCGTGGTACTTGGGGTGTCAGTGGATTAAGCCTTGCAACTTTTGTGTCAGACTTAAGATCAATAACAGCTTCGTGGGCAACAACGGAGTTGGTGTATCTATTTTCAAATGTATAGAATCTGCTGATTTGGTAGTAATCACCTTCAATAATAGAAGTAGCAAACAACTGTATATCCTTGCCTTTAGCTGAGCCCTGTATTGCGTTACCCTATAGAATCATGATGAAAACTATAAATGAGATAGCATTAAAATTGAGCACAAAAAACAAAGAATAAAGCTAACAATGATTCATTAGTCATATAAAATATATTATAATGATAATGATAATGATAATTAAATTATAATTAGAAATTGAAGTAAATTCTTGCTATAGTTATATCACACATTGCTATCATCTTTTTAATTAATAAAATAAAATAAATACAATATACAAATAATTCATTCAATCATGGTCTCTGCGTCATGTTATTTTTTAAACCTACACCACTGTCATGTTTGTTACAAAGAGTAAAAAACAAAACATAAGCATACCAGAAGCTTTGTTTTCTAAAAATATTAAAAGGTTATGTAGTTGAAAAAAATAAAAGAAACGTTTGATGATATCAAATGGATAACACTTAAGTTTTTTTTTTTTTTTTGATTCAATTGTAAAAACAATGTTCAATTTTAGATTAAAGTTTGTAAATATTAAAGGGTAAAGATAAGGAAGTCTAGTGTTTTTTATTTAGTACATGGAATCATGTGGATAACTGTTTGTAATCAAAAAACTATTTTAATGTGTTTTGCAATAATAGTTGGTATAATATTATTTTAGATATAAAAAAGTACACAGATCGGAAATATATTATATTATAATCATTTTATTATGTAATGGAAATTGTTTTTAAGGAATTAGATTTTCATGAATAGATTTGCATAGTGCACATTATTGTAACCTAAATGTAATTCGATTACAAAAAATAAAGCTCAAATCACAAAGATGTTTAGACTTTAGATGATGATTATCCAACAACTTATTAGACTAATTAATTAAGGTTTTCAGGTTGTGTTTAGTGTAAAGACAGGGTTGACCAATGTTGTTCAATAATGGTAAAGACAGGTTTAAAAAGAATTAAATCTTGTATTAAGAATGTATAATTTAAAAAGGATTCAATATATAATCATACATTAATATAATGTAAAATTGCATATGTAAAAAAAATAATAGAATAAAAAATAGCAATTTTATGTTTTTGTGCATCTATAAATGATACTTGGTCGAAACGTTTTCAAAACTGTAAATTTTTTTGAAAAATAGCTATAAAAACCAAAGTGCAAAAGATGAGCTTACCATGTTATCAGCAAATAGGCAATTAAAACTACTTGTCTGACCATTGAGCTTAGGAATCCAAACACGGCAAACTCTAGCATGAAGGGATTTGTAAAAGCTGTATTTTTTTATGTTTTGGATAGACAGCGCCATGATCCTGAAAGGGAAAAAATAAATAAAATAAGAACTAATGATTTTAAATTTGAAAGGAATTTAATTTACAACATACCAATAACTATAATAACTATAAAACGCTACAAATGCAATGTAAAAATGCGAAGTAACGTCTTACAAATGTATTAATGAGGCTAATTAACAGGCGACCAAACAAAGGGGGAAAAGAAGGAACACTTCTAAAGGCAAAGTTGAAATCTAATCATCTGTAAAAGAGCGATGAACAAATAATAAGTGATTGATTGATTTGTTTCAGAGCATTATGAAAAAAAGGGTTTAAAAACAACCTCTAGGAAGAGCGCTTATAATGTCCTTATAAACAATATTTTTTGCATAATGAGAAGGTTCCCCTTGATTATTGCATGAGATAATTTTTAAACCCTTTCTTGAAGTGACTCTTGAGAGAGCGACATAAAGTTGGCCATGAGTGAAGACTTGTTCTTTAAGAAAGACTCCAACAGTTTTCAATGATTGCCCTTGACTTTTATTTATTGTCATTGCGTAACACAGTCTTAAAGGAAACTGACGTCTTTTTATCGTAAATGGACACCTTCCTTCATTTATTGGAAAGATAATTCTTGGTATAAAAACTCTATTACCAATATTAGACCCAGTTATTATCTGTGCTTCAATGACTCTTGCTGAAAGTTGTGTCGCTATAAGTCTTGTCCCATTACACAAACCAATAGATGGGTTGATATTTCTAAGCAACATGACCGGTGTCCCGATTTTCAAAGCAAGTGTATGAGATGGCACACCATTGAATTCAAGTTGGTTGATATATTTTGTTGGATATAATGAATTGGCAATGTCAGTCTCTCTTGATGACGTTGAAATAGAATATGTGCTAAGATAGATATGTTTGTCGCCGGATGTCATAGCAAGCACAAAATCATTAATTTCAGCAACTGTTGTGTTTTTCGGTGTTACAATGGCTCTTTCTCTAAAATAGCAGGGGTCCATTTGAGGCTCAGAAATAGATGGATAAATTGCTGAGACAATGGCTGGAATTGGATCACGTGAAGTATGAAGGAGTAAATCTGAGGGAATACTAATAATAGAATCATCTAACTCACTAGAGAAAGGCAAATCATAAATATCACCATTACCAATGCTTAAAATCCACCTAGCAAATTCACTGATTTCAGTTCTTTCTTTAGCGGCCAGACCATGAGTAGAGAGACACATGTTTTCTATAAGAGTAAATACAGTAAATTTAGGCCATAAAGTTGAGCTGTTTAGAGAAGCATTAATTATCTCTTCTTTTGTTCCTCCAGGAATAACTGGCAATATTTGGCGAAAATCACCACCAAGCAAAATTGTTTTACCGCTAAATGGAAGATCTCGACTACAATTGTCACACCCTGAGAGGACATCACGCATTGAACGATCAAGGGCTTCAAAACAACACCTGTTATTCATTGGCGCTTCATCCCAAACTATGAGAGAAGTTATTTCAAGAAGGCTAGAGAGATGTGTGTTTTTCTTGATGGCACATGTTGATAATTCATCAACAGTAAGTGGGATTTTGAATCTTGAATGAGTTGTACGACCGCCTGGCAATAAAAGAGATGCAATACCGGATGAGGCCACAACAAGGACAACTAACCCCTCAGATCTGATGCGATTGATGATTGTATGCCATAAAAAAGTTTTACCAGTTCCTCCATGACCATTGTCGCACGTGTGCGGCGGCGCGGCGATCGTCCACCCTCAAGGAAAAATCAGAATATGTATTCCTGGAAAATAAGGAGAGACAAGGAATTCTTGTCTCTACAAGTGAAAAAATTGGAATGGGAGTCGCCACCTAGTATTCTGGTTACTAGGAACCTTAACTGGTGTTTAGAGATCGGGTACGGAGACTGGTTGCGTAAAGGGAAGGTATTAGCACCCCAACTACGCCCTACCTAAATGTATGAACATGTAATCTATATGACGAACTCGCCCTTCGAGGGGTGACATATGGTCGCAACTCTTGTATGATGAAACAAGAATCTTGATTCTTGCACAAACTCTACAATGAAAATTTTCTGAGCACGGTCATTGTGTCACCCAAAAGTCTGGAGTTCAAGATGCTTCAAGAAGGGCTTGCTCGGATGCAAATAACGATAGCACATACAAACTAAGGACAAGTTTTATTATGTGAACATGGGTAGGTTGGCTATTCAGTCTCTAAAAAAGGGTCTCTTGTTGTCCCAGTGATCGCCCTCGTGGAGGCAATATGGGGGCTTGTAGGCAATGAGATGGCACGTGTACCAACTGTTACCAGTCTAAGCACTCAGCGAAGAGTTGGGGTTTACACAAACTTAAACCTTGACTAAAAGTCGTAAGGTAAGCTGCTAGTCCCCCACTTAACTTAAAGTTTTTCAGTACAAACTCTCATATGAATGATGCATGACACAATCTATAATGCATGAACAAATATGTACAAATTTAAAGCATATGAGCAAATAACTAAGGGAAATTCATCTTAAAAAAAAACACAATAAATCCAAAGAAAAAAACTAGACAAAACAATGCTTAGTCCACAAGGTCCCCAGTGGAGTCGCCATTCTGTCGCACGTGTGCGGCGGCGCGGCGATCGTCCACCCTCAAGGAAAAATCGGAATATTTATTCCTGGAAAATAGGAGAGACAAGGAATTCTTGTCTCTACAAGTGAAAAATTGGAATGGGAGTCGCCACCTAGTATTCTGGTTACTAGGAACCTTAACTGGTCTTTAGAGATCGGGTACGGAGACTGGTTGCGTAAAGGGAAGGTATTAGCACCCCAACTACGCCCTACCTAAGGTAGGCTGCATTGTTTTAATGTCTGATAAAATCTAAAATCGTGTTGTGGTTTTTTAATTGTTGGTTCGTTTACGGTTTAAGAAAAGTCCTCCTCTGTAAGGAGATCCTTATCTTATCGGGTAAAAAACTAACTATTCGAAGTCGTCAAAAGAAAATATCTTTTTAATATCAGGAATACGATTTACGTATAAATTCATAATCCCTGATACTAAAATCAAACAAAATAAAATATTTTGTTGTTTTTGAGATTTTGGCCAATGTTCTCTTGACTTTAATAAACTGGTTATTAAAGCCAAAATGCATGCTAAAATATTGTTTTTTGACATATGAAAAATACGATATGATATTTTAGATTTGAGACACTTGGCCGTATGCACAAAAATGTTTTTTTTAATTTTTTTGTATTTTTGGAAGTTTGTGACAAAAAAACCGGGTATTTTAATACCCGATTTGTATTTTTACAACATAAAAATACTACCCGATATTAATAAAAATAACATAAATAAAAATGGGAACATCATAAATATTTTTTAAAACAATAATATTTTTTTCTTTTTTTAAATGGGCCGGATCAGGCCCAATTGCATGGGCTGGGCCAAACCTGGCCCTTTTACATGGGCTGGGCCGAACATGGCCCAAATGTTGGTTACTGTGCACATAGTAACCGGGTTACTGTGTGCACAGTAACCAGAGAATTAATCTGCGGGTTACTGTGCACACACAGTAACCGTGAATTAATTAGCCAGTTACTGTGTACACAGTAACTAATAATTAGCAATTATCTTCATCTGCTGCAGAACGTAAACGTTCTGCATGCAGATGAAGCCGAAGCCGAAGCAAAAAAAATGACAGTGGAGAAAGTTACCTGGAACGGTGTTGATGCTGGCAGCAGCTGATGCGGCAGGGGTGGTGGTGGCGGTGCTGGCGGTTCGCGGTGGCCGGCGGTTTTCCTTCTCTCTCTCTCTCCTCTGTATTTTTCTGTTTTCTCCTCTGCTGCTTCTTCTTCTTCTTCTTCTTCTTCTGTGTTCTCCTTCTCCCTTTTCCCCTCTCTTTGCTCTCCCTTCTCTTCTCTTCCCCCTCTCTCGGTCTTTTTTCTTTTTTTTTTCTTTTTCTCTCTCGGCCCTCCCCTGTATTTATAGGAAAACAGGGGAGGGAACGTGCTGGGGGGCCACTGTTGGCCGCCCCCTCCACTACCTTTCAACAGATAAAAAGCCAGGCAAGTGGGTGAATTGTGGGCGTCTTATTGCGCCAAAGCCGGGAAAGAAAGTAGGCGAAAAGAGAAGAAAAAAAAAGATTCTTCTCCCCTGTTCTCTGCGCGTCCAGGGGAAGAAGATGATGGTGCCGTTCAAAACGGCACCGTTTTGGGTTTTTTTTTTTTTTTTTTTTTAAACAGTGATGAAACGGCGCCGTTTTGGTCAAAACGTTTCATTTAAAAGGAAGGCGCCAAAACGTCAGATTCAAATTTCGGCCCTTATTTGCGCGCGTTTTCAATTTAGTCCTTGGTCTCGATTTCTTCAATTAGTCCCTAATTGGCCATTAAACTTCAATATTATGCAATTAAGCCCCTGATTTGACCAAATTAACTTCCAAAAATTATAATTTGACCCCAGAAAATTAATTTCTCCTAATTAAAGCCCAAATTAACTCCAAAATCAATTTTTCTTGCAATTAAAATCTTCATAAATGCAATTAAACCTTTAATAAAATTTAATTGAGTCCATAAACTTCTGATTTTGCATTTTTCTTCCTCAAATTGAATTTTCTTTATCATCGGGGCTCTCATCAGTCAATGATATACTGTCAAAAAAATTTTTTATTTTTGAAATCCTCAATCAATTTTTGAGCATTTTTAGGGCGCTCCGGCATTTTTTCACTGTTATATTTTTTGATAATATATTTTTTTGAATGTTTTTTTGTATTTTATTATTTTTTATGTGGGGACCCAGAAATGGGTTACAACAACCATGAACAAAGATTAAACTTTGTTTCTTTTGAAGGACAACTGCAACAACTGAATCATATATTATTTTATGCCCATTGTTGAGAAGAGGGAGATTTAATGAATGTTGACTCTTAAGGTCAGCAAGATCATAATTATGTTCTTCTCTTAGAAGCTTGTTTCTAATTTCAATTAACAATTGGCCATTGGGCATTGGCAGTATATGATCTTGAAGTGTTGTTGCAGCATCATTGAAAAGTTGTTCAAGCTCATATAACACATAATTTTTAAGTTGATCATCAGATAAAATCAAATTTGGCATTTTAAAAGATGCTCTCAACTTATAAAGGATGTCATCGTGCATTGAATGCCAAAAGTGATTGAATAAAACCAAAGGATCAATAATTTCACAAAACAAAACAATGCTGACAAAAAGCTGTCTAAGTTGTGGAGACATTGCAGTTGCGATGGCTTCACAAAAAGCCTCAAACCATTCTTTATCATCGCCTAAAAGCCCATATGCTTTGCAAGCAAGTTGAAATGTTGGATAAACAATCCCATCAACTTTTCTTAAATCAACAAATCCTGTCGGCCCTTTAATATGGTTTAAAAGCAATCATAAAAAATAAAGTTCCCCAGCAGCAGGATGTATATATGTTAAACGCCCAAGGCTAAACCCCTTTGATCTTGTAACCCATTCTTTTTGTCTAGCATCCCATACATACTTGCTTGGAAATTCTGAATAGCAAAGTTCTCGTGCATTAGAATCTTTCTTGTTGCATTCGAACCATTCAGTAAGCATTGTTTTATTAATACCTGGCCTTCTAAGAACAGAATGGAGAGACTCGTTACTTGAAAAGACAACATTTTGTTGAAAAGGCAAATGAACCTGAAGTCTTTCAACTGGAGGGTTTCTTGAATGGATTGGAAATTGGAAAAGACGCCAAACAGCTTCATAGGGGCAAATAAAACGACAATTAAGATATGCTTGTATCTCATCATTGGTTTCATTTTGGAGCACCATACGACATCTATTAGGCCCTTTGTTGACATATTTAAATCGATATTTGATGAGCATTGATTGACAGCATATCTCAACATTTATATGTGCATTATACCGCATTAGAAGTTCTTTATTGTATGGAACAACATAGTCATTGCAAAGCATAATTCCATCTTTGAGAACAAAATTAGTGCGGCATTCATGTCGCTTATAATAAACAAACCCATTCTCACCAAAAACAGTTGAGTCTTTGAATTTTTTTGGAAATGACTTTGCACATCTAGATTCCAGCATGCATTGTGCATTTGGCTTTGCAACGCCGCATGGACCATGTATCATGAACTTAGAGACAATTTGATGACATAAAGGATCAATATTCTTATCTGGTATTTCAGTAGAAACAATCGAGTCAACATCATCAGCAGTTCGACATTTAAATTCAGAGGCAAGCCAAACCAAAATATGTGTATGTGGAAGCCCTCTCTTTTGAAACTCAATTGCGCATACATCTATCAAGTTGCAAAATGAAATCAAATAAGAATAAATAAATAAAGATATACATGATGAGAGAAAAGAAATGGGTTAGGCCTAATTACCAGCAATTGTCTTGCCAAAAGGGACACCAGATTTGATGAACTTCAACATATCAAGAACCTTTGCTCTAAAAACACGTGTGATTATATCAGGCTTGTCTTCATGTTTATAAAGTCTGCTTTTTTTAAGCTCTCTTAGGATTTCAGGCCAGCTTGTATTGCATGTGAATGTGATGAAAAGATCTGGATTTCCATATGCCCTATAAATGGCCATAGCATCTTGGTAATTATTTATCATGTATCGCGGGCTACCAGTTAAAGAAGAGGGGAGAATAATTTTTCCTGTTTTTGACCCTTGAATATCCCCTATAAGAACAGCTTCATTAATGCCTTGATAAAGCTTAGTTCGAAGATCATTTTGGTTCATTCTAATGTAATCAAGCCTGTCTTCCTCAACATTGGTAAACGCATCAACTAAAAATTATTGGTAAAGACGACCGCCTTTTGTAATAGTGTCTTCACCATATTCCCTCTCATAAATAAAATATGCATAAAAAGCTCTCATTGGTACATTTTGACTCTTTCTAGGAACCTGATTATCATGGTTGGCAAAACTAATATTAGTTCGATAACCATCTTCACCAAATGGAAAAATAAGAGGATATTGCAATGACATAAATTTTGGATGCAATTTAGAGATTCTTTGTAAAGTCCCTGACAAACTTTCAATAACAATATCTCGTTCTGAACGATAATCACCAATATCTCCAACAATCAAGCCACCAATATCATCTGAAGATGGGTCATTATACTGTCTTGAGTCATGAGTTCTTTGACCAAGCAACCGTAGTTTATATCCAGGATTGTCAGACATTAACAGCCTTTGTGAAGCATGATGAAATAAGCCAACTAAACAGTTAGTTGAATTAAGCATGTCAATAAGATGCTTGACAACAGATTCATCTAAAGTTGAAGTAGAGTTCCCATGTGGAAACGATGCTAGTCGATTTGCAACTTCATTTGTAGTGTCATAAATATAAAGTTGAGCAAACTTTGGAGTTTCTCCATCAGAAGGAAAAAGAGAACCCATTAAATGATGACAATGGCCATTTATCTTAAAAACATAGGGCCCAGGTCGACGATTGACTGAGTGATCTATATTAGCCCCCATGGATGTAAAAGCGAACATAGAGTTGTAGGCTCGAATATTTGTGCGGAATTTCTTAGAAGCTTGACCAAATGCAGGGTCCAGAAGTTCATCAAGAACATGAGGCGTCGATAATGGTCGTGGAAGCCTAATCTTTCCACCAAGACAACAGAGTGAGAACTGTGGATTGGTTTTGGTTGAGCGTGCAAGCTTCTCATCAAGCCAGAAAAAAGCCTTGCAATGAGAGCATTTGAATGTTTTGTCACCAAAGTCAATGTACTCATTTGTACTTCCTAAGGAAAAAAAATGAGTCAAAGAAGATGTCAATGGATAACTAAAAGTCTTGGAATAAAAAAAAAACCAAAAGAGAAACAAAATTACAAAACAAACTTTTTTTTTTTTTTATATGAAGCTTGCCCAATCATTAGTTGCTCAACTGCAAAAGCTGTAAGTTCATGATCAACACAGGTTGAACCAGAAGCACCAAGACTTTCAGCGTATGGTACATTTGATGATTGTAATGAGCAAGATTGATTGTTTGTAGATGCTAAACAATCATGATCTTGCTGGTTTTGAGAATACAATAAAGGTTGAGAACGTGAGCTCTCTCCTTGATAAAAATGTGAGAGCTGAGTATTGGAAGGCCCAGAATCAAGATTTGTAGCTAGCCTTGATGATCGTGTTAACGTACCAACTGAGCAAATATAAGTTTTATTTTCTTGTTGCGTGGAAATATATGGAGAATCTTGCTCATTATTAATTGCATATGATGATTGCAAGCGTTGTCATCAGGTAGGCATGTATGTATAAAATCTAGTTAAAAAAACAAAATATTGGAAAAAGCTTAACATGAAATTAGATAAAGAAATGGTGCAAAGAAAAGGCGATAATAAAATTGAGTCAAGACTTAGAGCACAAACACTGACATGATAGGTGTTGTAACCCATTTCTGGGTCCCCACATAAAAAATAATAAAATTCAAAAAAATTCAAAAAAATATATTATCAAAAAATATAACAGTGAAAAAATGCCAGAGCGCCCTAAAAATGCTCAAAAATTGATTGAGGATGTTCAAAAATCAAAAATTAATTTTTGACAGTATATCATTGACTGATGCGAGCCCCAATGATAAAGAAAATTCAATTTGAGGAAGAAAAATACAAAATTAGAAGTTTATGGACTCAATTAAATTTTATTGAAGGTTTAATTGAATTTATAGAGGTTTTAATTGCAAAAACAATTGATTTTAGAGTTATTTTGGGCTTTAATTGGAATAAATTAATTTTCTGGGGTCAAATTATAATTTTGGAAGTTAATTTGGTCAAATCAGGGGCTTAATTGCATAAATATTGAAGTTTAATGGCCAATTAGGGACTTAATTGAAGAAATCCGAGACCAAGGACTAAATTGTAAAACGCGCGCAAATGGAGGGCCGAAATTTGAATCTGTCGAGTTTTGGCGCCTTTTCCTTTTAAATGAAACGGCGCCGTTTCATTCACTGTTGCAAAAAAAAAAAAAAAAAAAAAAAAATAGAAGCCCAAAACGGTGCCGTTTTGAAGGCACTGTAGCTCTTCTTCTTCCCCTGGACACGCGAGGCAGGGGAAGAAGAAGATTTTTTCTTCCCCTTTTCGCCTAATTTCTTTCCTTCTTTTGTTCAAAAAGACGCCGAAATAAGGACGCCACTTGCCGACCACTTTCCACGCGTTGGACGGGCGGCAGCACACCGGCCACCACCATGACGTCCCCCCCCCCCTGTTTTTCGCCTATAAAAACAGGGGAGGAAGAGAAAAAAAAAAAAAAAAAGGAGAGGAGGGAGACGAACCGAGATAGAAGAGAAGAGAAGAGAGAGGGCAGAGAAGAAGAAGAAGAAGAAGAAGCAGCAGGGAAGAAAACGAAGAAAAACAGAAGAGAGAGAGAGAGAGAGAGAACACTGTTCATATGGTACTGTTCACACATGCAAAAAAAAAAAAACAAAAATATTTGTTTCAGCATTTTATAATTTTTCCGCGCAGTTTTTATGTCATTTTGATTAATATCGGGTTTATACAAATCCGGTATTAAAATACCCGGTTTTCGGCAAAAACTTCCAAAAATACAAAAAAACAAATTAAAGAAAACAAAAGAGAAAAAAAATATCTTTGTGCATACGGCCAAGTGTCTCAAAAATCTAAAAAAATCATATCGTATTTTTCATATGTCAAAAAAACAATATTTTAGCATGCATTTTGGCTTTAATAACCAGTTTATTAAAGTCAAGAGAACATCGGCCAAAATTTAAAAAACAACAAAAATTTTATTTTATTTCTTTTTTTTTAATATCCGGGATATGACATTATACGTAATACATATTCCAGATATTTAAATTCCGGATGTTTCATTTTTTTACAATAAGACCTGGGGTATGACATTACATGTAATGCGTATTCCGAACAAATAATAAAAAAAAAAAAAACCACAAACACGACCTTAGATTTTATCAGACATTAAAACAATGCAGCCTACCTTAGGTAGGGCGTAGTTGGGGTGCTAATACCTTCCCTTTACGCAACCAGTCTCCGTACCCA